>JANRGW010029663.1:0-32461 GCA_024733675.1 Psilopsiagon aymara
GTCTTGTTCAACAGCGCGCGAGGCGGTGGTGGCCGCTGATTGGCTGGAGAGCGCGAGCGCTCCGAAGGGAGCGCGCGACGGCCTCAGCCGCCGATTGGCTGAGGGGCGCAGGGGAGCGCGCGGTGCGAGCGCGCGCGAGCACGCACCCACGCACGCACGTCCGCCGCTGCCGCCGGAGACGAGTCTGCCTCGTGATTGGCTGCCGGGCGGTGCCGCACGGAGCGGGAGGGGAGGGGGGGGTCAGCTGATTGGCTGAGAGAGATGGAGGGGGTGCGGCGGTTGCTGGCTCAGATTGGAGGGAGTGCGCGCGCCCTTGCGGAGGCGCGCCCGGATTGGCTGGGCGCCGCGAGGCGGCCGGGGACCGTTGGAGCGGGGAGGCTGAGGCGGTTGTCCGCCCGTGCCCGCAGAGCCGGCGGTGTGGCGGCGAGTGGCGGACCGAGACCGGGCGGTCCCGGGGCTCCCCCAAACCTGACCGCCGCCCCCACGAGAGGTGCGTGCTCGGCGGGACGCAGGCAGGCGCCGGCGGGGCCAGGCGGGCCCGCTGCGAGCACCGCTACCGCCCGCGGGGTGGGAGGGTGCGGGGCCTTGCAGGGCGGAGGGTGCCGTGTTCCGCAGCTAACCGGGCAGGTTGCGGGGACCGGCAGGCGGGCAGGACCGGAGCGCGCCCCTCCTGCCTGCAAGGTCCTGGCCGTACCGCAAGCTGGAGCCCCTCGCGTCAGCCCCAGGAGCTGCGGGTGCGGTAGCGGGGCTTGCAGGGCTCCGGGCCTGGCGCGGAGGAAGTGCAGAGCGAGCTCCCTGAGGGAGGCTTGGGACGGAGGAGAGCTGGCACTCCTAAGCGGGCCCCGGATACCTTGGAGAGAGCCCCGCGGGTTTACCTGCCCCTCGCTCCGCGCTGCAGCTCCCCATGGGGAGGCTGCTGGCTGGCAGCGGGAGCGTCCTGGCGCCCTAGCGGTGTTGGCTGCGCCTCTCGGCTCGTCTTGGAGCAGGCAGATGCTCGCGTAGACGCAGAATCTGCGGGCTTCGTTTCTGTGTAATTAACAGGATACGCAATCAGGGCAAATGTAGCATAATCATAGCTGTAATGGCAAAATGGAAAGGGGGGATGTCATTTTCCTGTGTAAAGCCACGGCTTGCTCAATGAAAACCCCTCAACCCAGCTTGGTTTTTATCTCTCTCCCCTCCCCATCTTTTTAGGTTGTTTATAAATGTTTGAAGAAGGAACTGAGCCCAGGAAAGTGGAAGTTGCCCTGCGAGACTTCTCAGTGTAATCCAGGTAATGTGATCTGTTGTGACTGCCTTGGGTATTGAGCTTAAAAACTTACTTTATCTAACTGATTTCAGATGCCTGCTTCTCATACTTGCATAACTGATACTGAAACTCTTTCATTTATGACAAACTTCTGGTATGAAGTGGTGATTTCTGCAGTTGTCTGAAGTATTGCACATGTAAAAATGTTCCCATGTGAGGTGCAATCTTGTCTTTAAAAAACCCCACACAATGACATTCTTGTGCAACAGATCCCTCAGCTGGGGATGGTGAAGCTGGTGGATATTCTTTTGAAGACCTGGGGGAATCTCACTGGTGGTAGCTCATCAGCAAAGTACTTTCTTCTTTTGGAGGGCTTGGTGAGCCACTGAGAGTGGGCTGGATGATAGGAGAAGGATACTTTGAAAGTTGTTTCTGTGCTGCTTGGTATAATGTGTCTAATAGATTTGAGTTGTGAAAGTTGGAATACCATAGAATAGTTCAGGTTGGAAAGGACCTTTAGATCATCTAGTTCCAACCCCCCTGCCATGGGCAGGGACACCTCACACTAAACCATGCTACCCAAGGCTCTGTCTATAGTTGTGTGTTGCTGCCTTTTAAAAATGCTTTGTACTGTTGGTTTTCTTACTCTGGTTCCTAAAGCTGACTTTATTGCCTGAAGGCCACAAAGATGCTCTGGGGCCTGGAGCACCTCTCCTATGGAGACAGGCTGACAGAGCTGGCCTTGTTCAGCCTGGAGAATAGAAGGCTCCAGGGAGACCTTAGAATAGTTTCCAGTGCTTTAAGGGGCTGACAAGAAATTGGAGAGCTGCTTTTGACAAGGACCTGTAGGGACAGGACAAGTGGGAATGGCTTTAAAGTGACAGAGGGGAGATTTAGATTAGATATTAAGAATAAGGTGAGGCACTGGCCCAGGTTGCCCAGAGAAGCTGTGTCTGTCCCATCCCTGGCAGTTTTCAAGGCCAGGTTGGATGGGGCTTCGAGCAACCTGGTCTAGTAGAAGGTGTCCCTTCCTGTGCAGGGTTTGGAACTAGATGAGCTTTAATGTCCCTTCCAACCCAAACCATTCTGTGATTCTATGATGCTCTGTTTGGTGTGGCTGCCCAGTGACAAAACATTCCATATGCCTGACCCAGTTGTTCAAAAAGTCAGAAGTCTCAGGTTTTAAAAATTGGCAGATGCTGGATTGAAGAATTGGGTTTTTTTGATTCCCACTTTCTTTTCCTTGGTAAGTATATATCCAGAGGCTCCTGGATAGTATCGTAAAGTACACCTGAAGGAAAGGTGGTAACCCAAAAGCATTGCTTTAGGACTCTTGCTTCTTGTGTTTCCTCTTCTCCAAAGAATATTTTATATTCATGGGGAGTTTAGATAAAAGAGCAGACCACCTACTGATCTGAAGACTTCCTTTTTGGGGAAGAGGGAAGAGTAGAATTAATTACTAGCAGTATAGGGGAGAGTTAACGGTAATTTCTCTCCCCAGAACATGGACACTTTGTGAAGGCTCTCCATAGAGAGTGTTCCAAGCTTTTCTGAAGTTCTTTTCCAGATTAGTCAATTCATGTCATGTTTTCAGCAACATCATTCCCTTGATCCTTAAATTCTTGTATGCTTTTGTCTGCCCAGGATTCTACTCCAGAGTTAGCTTGCTTAGGTCACTGCCTTCAGCATATTGTCCTGCTTGAACCCTGTGGGTTTCCGCTTTGTGTCATTATCATACATGAGATTCTTGTCTTTGTTTTGAGGCTGTTTGATGATATATTCCCAGTCTACTACTGAGCTCAGCAGTAAGAAGGGTGCTCCCTGCTCTGGCATTTGGGATGCCAGTTTGACTACTTGTTACATGAGCTTGCATTTTTGAGGGCACATCCAGCAGACCTCTGTGTAAGCACCTTGTGACACACCTCTCATTGTTCATTAAAGTTCTTGTGATGAATTATCTCAAAGTTGCTGTTTTTTTGCAGCAGACAGCTTCTTGCCTTAGGCTGTGGGTTATTTTAGAATGATAAATTCCTTTATACACTGTGTTGCAGCAAATACATTCAGGTATCTGGTTTTTCACAGAACCTAGATGTTTAAATATTAGTATGAATTTTAAGAAGTGATGAATGATGTAGAAAACTTTGGAAGAAGCTGTAATGCAAAGAGCAAGAGCTTTTGCAATATCATAAAGGCATAATTTTTCCATCAGTTTAATTTTATTATGTACCACCGCAGGGTGGCATTAGGAGTGATAACTACAGTTCTGTGTAGCCATGGCTGTGTGTCACCTATTGTAGGTTGTGACAGCTGGCTGGTTTGGAAGAGGGAGAAAGTGAAGTCTTGAGGTTTAAACGAAGGACTTTGGGATTAGTTGGTTCATTAGCCAGCACACACTTTTGCTGCGTGCTTTGTAGAGCCTGACGTCATCTGCCTGATCTGTTACTGGCTTCCACAGAACCCGGCTGATGTATTCAGATATGGCACTTTTTGCAGATAATTCCCTAGAACTCCTTTTGAAAGGAAAGGTAAATAGTTCTCTTAGCTCAGACCTGGTAGTGTGTAGACACTGCCCTGTAGTTACAGAATGCATCACCTGGGAGTCACAAAGACAGTTCCCCAGCAGGTGTTAAAGGCTGGCTTTCAGCATTCCACACACAGCACAGCTTCATTCTCTGACCATTATCTATCTATGCTGCTTTTTTTTACTGGTTTCAGGGTTAGGTTATCTGCTGATAAGGGTTTGAATTCACAATGTTTGTGTTAAGTTAATATTTATTTTTTTTTCTTTTCCCTCTTGACTACCAGGGAGAAGAAATTGTGATTGTATTGTGTATGTTTGGTTCAGTGTTTAAACAGGTTTCTACTGGTAAACTGTGGCTAAACTTAAATGGTTTCATGGGCCTTTTCCGTTCCTGTGGCTTTCAAAGGCTACTGGAAGGAATGAAAGTATTTTAACTACTTAGCTGTGCTAAAGTAATACATATTTATAGAAATATTTGCACCAATAGAGGTGAATTTTAGAACAGTTGGATATGTAAAGTGTGTACTCTAGTTACAAACCACTTAAAATCTCAGTAATTCTACTGTAAATAGTTACCATCTGCCTGCAAGTGTGAGTTGTGTTTTAGTCTTTGAGTCTTGCTGCTTTCAAGTGCAGGTTTTTACTTCATTTAAGAAATGAAAGAGTGAAGAGGGTGTTCTGCTGTAACACAAATGGTGAGGGAGCCTAGTCCCTAAACACAGGGAAAGTGACAAAGCTAAGGGAGAAAAGCTCTTAATTTTACAGAAGACGATGCTGAGAATGTCTTACCATTTGATTAATTTGATGAATTAAGATTTTGCACTTAGCTTATTTTGCTCTTCCTTTCTTAAAGAAAGAAAACATTACATTTGTGTCCACAGTTGGTCAGAGATTTAGGATGTTGAATTATAGTTAAGCAGAAAAGTAGCTGTCAGAGTTACGCACGTGTTACAGATGGCAACAGCAATAGAAGACCATGTAGAGCTGAACATTCAGGACTGAATATTCTAGAAGGGATTTTATGGAATATAGTCTGCAAAGAGCAGTTAAATGGGAGGCAGGAAAGGGGTGAAGTTTCCAGTTCTACAGTAATGTGTTCTGTTACTGCTTGTAAGTCTGGTTTTTATAACAGGAAAACAGACTTTGAGAAGAAGCTTATGGCAACAGTAAACAATAAGAAAAATTTACTGGGTAGTATCGTTTAACTTGCTGTGTGATTGTGATCCTACAGGTTGTATAGCAGAGCAGACAGCAAATTAGTTGGAAGTAGGTGTGCTATAAAGTACATCAAATGTTTCTTTCCCTGGTTGCCTATGGATGCGACCACAGTATAGTTTGGGTTTGGTTTTTGTAATACCTTTCCAGATGACAAGCCTGCAAGTCTTGGGAAGCTTAACAGTTGAACAGCCTGGCTATGCAGGCGTGGAAGTATTATCTCCAGGGAGAGAGGTGCTTTGGGGACAGGCAGAATCCAGGTGAAAAGCACAACAGTATTCTTTGAGGTTGTTTATTTATATTATTTTTTGCAGTGCTTATGGGATCTTATCTTTTAATTACTGTTACTCTTTTATTTATGTTTCATAGAATGAGCACATCAAAGGAAATACTGGGGCAGTAGGGAGGCACCAGTGGTTTTGACAACTATTTTGGGTATAGCTAAATTTGTGAAGAAAGTATTTGTTTCTGGCAGCTCAGACAAAGTTAAGGCTGCCTGGGACTATATATGTGTTCACTTTCCCATTGACTGCAGCAAATGGCAGCTATACTGTTAAACTTAGATTAATATGAAGTCCTTATTCCGTACTCTCACACCCTTTTAAAAATGTCCAACTTAAAAAAATAACTTTGTAGACTGTGAAGTTTACATTTTAAGTTAATATAGGCAATAAAATCATCATTATGTAAAGAATTACAATTGGGTATGCTTCCCTCCCCCAATTCAGTTGTGATTGTGAAAGCATCTGATGTTTCCAAGTGTTTGTCATGATCCCTTTGACTGGAATTCACCATTTCTGCAGGTGTGCCAAAGGAGCAGCCCGAACTTTTTCTGATGTGCTGAAACTTTTCATTTACTGTGATGATGTCTGAAGCAAGGCAGGAAGGGAAGGTCTTGTGTGGATTACTATTGCTTGGTGAAGATGGTAGTGAGTGATAGGGATCTAGAGGGATGAAAGATACTGAAAATGGTATTATCTTTTTCTGATGTGGCTAATTTGGGGGAAAGCAGTGTTTATGCTCTGTACTGTTGTCTGCCAGCTTGAGATCTGCATTAGTTTGCATTCTGTCAGTGTTCATGTATGTGTGTTACCCTGATGGTGGTTCAGTCCTTGTACTGTTCATGCTCCATCTGTTAGTCTAGGTTAATGGAGAAACGGGCAAAAATGTAACTCAAAACACTTCCTAATAAGTATTCCATTTTGATGAAGAGGCAGTTTTAGAAATCTCTTTTGTGTGCTAGTAAGCAGTTCTGGGAACTTGCAGATTAAAATTGCTAAAAAGGGAATTGTAAGATTCACACTGGAAAAGCTGGGAAGCACAGATTGCACAGAAACCCCCTCCAGTGTTATTAAGAAGATGAGTCTTCCGTTCCTGAGAGGGAGAGGTAAGCTGCTAATTAGTGTATTTACAGCTTCTTATTGCTTGAAAATCCTGGTGTAATATTTCATTTATCTAATATTAACTTTGCATTATTTAAGGAAAACAGTTTTAACTACTAAATTTGCTCTTGTTTGCAGGCTTGTGGTAGATCTTATGTATAGACATCACTCTTTACTTCAGCCTCAAAGTCAACAGTGCAGGTTGTAAAAACTTGTTTCTGTTCCTCAGGCTTTTGGTCAGTAAAGGAAAATAAGAGTTTGTAATGACTCTCCAGTTATTCAAGAAAAGTGTTTTTGTGTTTTAGGTACTTCTTACCTTGACTTCAGTGCATACTCTCTTTAGTTTGCTGAAAAACAGATCTGATGATGCAGTATGTGTTTAAGCACACAACATTGTCCCTAATAGCTTGCAAGGTGTTTCACTTTTCATTCTTAACAGTTTCCTGTTTACTAAAAATGGATATATATTGCTATGCACCTAAAAGAATGCCTTGTAGTATTCTTTTAAAGCTCTCTTTAGTTCTGTGATTTAAACTTCACAAGGAGTAGGCTGCTGGCATGCAGTGCCTGCTGTTGGTCTCGCCAGACCCTCTGTAGTATCACACCTGAGCCATAAATTCTTTAGGTCAGGGATTTCCTTCTCATCTGGGCATTGAACAGTTGCATACATGAAGTGAAATCCTGTGGGGTTACAGTAACTTGGGTGCTTCTGGAGCTCTACTTGGGTTTGAATTTTTTCTGTTTTGTCTTGAGGTACTTTTAGCTTCTTCATAAAATAATGTTAAAAGCTCTTGAAAGTTTTGACAGAAGACCATGGTTAAATATTGTTACTTGTGCCATCTTTGTTTAACTTGTATCTAGTAAATTCTTTATTGGTTTCTTACTAGCTGGGAAGATAAGATTGCTGGTCTTGCAATGGGTCTTAGACAAGTGCCAAGATTGTTTTCTGTATCAGGAAATTAAAGCAATAAGGACTGGCTGAGAATATGTGGCTGTGTGTAGTGTCCTGTACAAACTGAATGGCATTTTATGCGTTGGAGAGAATCTTACTGTTTAAGCAGAAGTGACAAGGTGTGCAGTAGGGAAATGTTCAGTTGTTAGTACCATTTTTTTTTTCTAAGCTTCTTGATTGCCATTCATTTTCAAGATAGTTTATAATATCTGTATATTTTTGCAGAATCTTCTCTAAGAGTATAGTAGTCCACTGTGTTTATTAAAAAGAAAAAAAAGGAACCATTGATTTGCATAGAATTTCCCTGGAAAGTTATAATCCATTCTCTTGGTCTTAGTCTAGTGGGGTTGTTTTTTCCCTTATGCTCTTCTCCTAGACTGGAGTCAGTTTTGAATGCTTCCATAAGGTCTTTACAAGTCAAGTCCAATACTTGTAAGAAAGCTTTCTCTTAGAAATCTGTAAGAGACCTGGAAGTTTTTGGGAAACCATGCCACTAGGAAATGCATTTTCTTTCTCAAAGATGCTCTGTTACTCCTGTTGCTGTAGATGCAAAGTAACAACTGTACACAAAAGTAGTAACAATATTTTATTTACGCTTCAATTTTTGACTCCATACAGTGGTGCGAGCAGTTTGAAATGTTAAGTTAAACTAGGAGAATTATCTGAAATGGTTAGAATATCCATTAAAAGAAGATGTTGCCAGTCTGCTTGTGTAAGTATAAGAGGCTTGTCTTTTTGTCCTCCTGGGTGTTGGTCAAAGTGTGTTAGATGTGTCCCCCAAAATAACTTCTAGATTGCTTTCTTTTTCCTAGTAAGAGGCATAGGGGAATGCAGGAATACTTTTAATCAGTTACATATATTTGTGTTTGACTGCTGATGAGAGATCGGAATGTGAATCCAGAAAGGATGAAGAACAAAGGAATGAGTAAAACAGCATCAGATATTTTGAATAGAGAGGGAGATTAGGGGATGAAATCAATCTTTGTGGGTTTTTTGTTCAAGTTCTTAAGAAAAAGTATAAATGCATCAGCATCTTTTCACTGAAATCTGTCTACGATTATTATTGTTATACTTCATCAAAGCTTTTATGACATTTTAGAAATTGCTTAAAATTATTTAAGTCAAATAACAGCTGAAGGCATGTAAGTTTAGAAGTCCAAAAGAAATGCCTGAAGTACTGAAACAGATGTGACGGTAATAATGATTTCTGCACGTACAAATGTGCCGTGAAGTTTTATTCAGTATCTTCATTCCAATAACAGATTCATTCAAATATTTAAGAGTGAATGAACTGACAAGGAGTGAAAGGTTTTCTCTAAACCACCCATGAAGATGTGTTCCTTCTCATTGGAAAATCAGCAGAAAGTGACAAAACTTCCTTCACTGGGTATCGAGTACAGTTAAGATCAGTATATTCCCCAAACTGATATTTTGTTAATCTGATTATTTTATTTTGAATTACAAGTTATTTCTGAACATAAACAGATATAAGTACAATTTTACCCTCACATCAACTGCATTATCGATGATAAGGATTAAAAATATTATTTCTGCTAGTGAAGTGCAACATCAAGAATCTGAGCAAACTCAAAATTTCATAATTCATAAATTACCTTGTATTTCTGTGGCCTTCTGTTTGGCTGATGAGGCTGCATTTCAGTGGTTTTCTGGAAATGGTTATCAAATCATAAAGATCCAAATCTCCTTTGGTTGGAGTATATATTAAAAGCGAAAATACAAAATAAACCAAAATTGACTTTAAAGCAAAAAAAAAAAAAAAAAAAAAAAAAGCCAAACAGCTCCCTAGTTAATTAACCTATTTAGTGACTGAATTAGAGTAATAAAAAAGCAGTGAGGAAGCACCTGAAATTGCAGAGATGGAACCCAAACAATGAAATTTCAGTTTATAGTCTCTAAGGGAGTATGAAGTCAATACAATAGCAGTAGGGAAGACCAGATGTGTGACTCCTTAAATGGTGGCTGTAGTTAGGGCAAGATCATAAGGCCTGCTCTGTTAGCTAAAATTAATTACACAGTCTGTGTCCCTCCCTTAGATTTGAAGAGGAGAACCTGCTTCTTTAGGCCGTTACCTACAGCTGATGAGCTCCAAGAAGAGCGAAACCTTTTAAGATAGGTCCTGTAGTATTGGCCTGACAACCATCAGCAGGGTTTGTTCACATTCCCATTTGTGCATAAGCTACCAGTGCAATCAGAAACCGCAGAAACAGGTGGTCCAGAGATATCCTGGCTGAGCCCATTACAGCAAGTCTAAGGGAAAACAGATGTCAGGTTCTACTTCTTATTTATATGTCAGTTTTTGTACAGCCAGGAGTACATGTATAATGCATGCGTGTGGCGTGGGAGGGAGCTTTTAAAGGTAAGGAAGAGGGAGAACTGTGAAAAAGAAGAATGGAATATAAACAGGCAAAGAAAAAAAATTCAGAAAACTAAGAAAAATGGCTGTGTTTATGGTGCTATTGGAGATATTTTGGATGGTGACTTACTGTAGAATTCTCTGTTTATTGGTAAGGAATTTATAAATTGACTGTCAGGTTAACAGTCACAGAGGTTGCCCACAAGGCAACAGAACAGGGTTAGTGGACCTACTGAAAGAAAAAGGTGAATGGATGAAGGGAAATGTCAAACTTCCTGAAGGTTTGCATCAGACACACTGAGCTGTAGCTTTAAGGTACTAACTTGCCACAGTTTTTGCGCTTTAAGGTGAACTGTTAGCATTTAATGATTTTTTTCTAATTTAATAATGAAACTGTGTTTCTCTAATATTTTACTGCAGTGCAGATAATTCCCTGCTGATTCTCAATATTATGAATTTAAATATATTTAAATAATAGCCATCTTGAGCTAGAATCTCCCATGGGATTTGAGGCCAGTCTTCTCATTACAGTAAGAAAACCCAATCCCTCTTTATATATGAATGTAGACATACAGATACATAGTTATGTATGAGTAAATCATCATTATAATGCTACCACGTCTCAATAACTTCCAACATCCTCAGCCTCTGACTGGCTGAAATCAGAGCAGTTTGTGGCTTACTTGGAGTATCTAAAGTTTAAGAAGCAGTGTCAGGTGCTGGTTGCAGAAGTTGCTTCAACTCTTACACTTCAGTTTCTGATTTCAGCTTGAGCATACTTGACTTCAGACCTAAGGGCTGCAGTTAGTGTTAGTACCTATACCCACTTCCCTGGCATGTAGAAGCTAAACTCTTTGCCAATACTGAGCTCGTCTCACTGATTTCAGATTTTTTTTCTTAAAAGTTGCTGCCTCTTAAAGCAGACCATATTCTGTGGAATATGCAGCACCATCCTTACTATAAATTCAAGCACTGTTCTGTCGCTGCAGGGAGGAAATTCTGTATTTCACCACATCACTTGAGCAGAGCACTTGAGCACCCTGTTGCAAGTTTTCTGTACTTTTGCCTTAGGTGGTGAGTGTAAATTTAGCCCCTTGGTCAGAGCAAGAACTGATGTGAAAACCAAAACCTGGAACTTTTACTTCCAGTTCTCCATACTTACAAGAATCGTTGGAACTTTGGGAGACATCCAGCCAGAAGATACTGGTTTTGGCATGAAAATTCTACTGCATTTGGTTTTAACAGCCTTTAAGAAAAAAACACAGTGGGTTGAACCTACTGCCAGTCCTATCCTTAAGTGAACCAATAGCTGTCAGAGTGCAAGTCTCCTCTCCAGATTGCCAAAGGTTACAAAAAGCTTTCTGAGGAACAGATACCCACGGAAATCGCCCAGAACTGACCATGTAGCTTCACTGTCGCATCAGCATGAGTGGAAGCGGAGTAAGTTATTTGATGATACTGCTTTTGCGAAGCTAGCAAAACAGGATGTTCATCATGAAACACCTCTGTATGTGCAGCTCACACCTTTATCAGATTGTAGGTTTTCCCCTCTAAAGGGGTTGGTGACAATGCAGATCATTTGTGTTTAGGCATATTTCTCTAAGCATTGGGAGTTTCAGCCTTTGGTTGAATTTGGTGTTATTTAAGCCAAAGAATTAAATTCAGAGAACCGTAAAATCACAGAATTTTGTTTGTTGGAAGGGACCTTAAAGCTCATCCAGTTCCAACCTCCCTGTCACAGGCAGGGCCACCTTCCTCTGGACCATGTTGCTCCGAGCCCTGTCCAGCCTGGCCTTGAACACTGCCAGGGATGGGGTGGCCACAGCTTCTCTGGGCAACCTGTGCCAGTGTCTTACTGCTCTCATAGTGAAGATTTTTTTCCTGTGTCTAATTCTGGTGTTGTTAATCCATTATTTATATGTGCACCAATTCTATATGTTTTGAAAATCTCCTGATCTCACTCAGCACGTAAGCAATCAGTAGACCTCTGATTTTTTTCTTGTGATTCGGTTGTACCATATTTATTTTGCCCATGATTTCTGTTTCTTTTTAGCAGTCAGAGAGAAAGTAGATTTGGTTTATACCACACAATAGAGATTTCTAAATTGGAGTGAGGAAAGGGGAAGCTAAACAAAACCTGACTAGCACATTATCTGATTGCTAAGAATGCCTCAATGTAGGGTAGAGGTAAGAAAAATGCAACTTTCTACTCTAAGAGTAAGGTTACATTTTGGGGCAGAAGACAAATGCAGCTGAAGAGTCAGAGATCAATACAATGTGACCTTGTAGTCATATGGTGCCCAGGTTAACTCTGTTGCTATCACAAACTGCAGGGTACAATCACACATGGTAATGGAGGTGAACAGTAAGGTGTCTGCTGAAGTAAATCATGTTAAAAATGCAGGCCAGTTATTAAGTTTAGAAGGACTCTGTTAGTAGTTGAATTTCATCTCCTCTTTTACTGGCCAAAGTAAAGAAACAATCCTAGGGTTTATACATCCGCTCCTAACTGTCTTAGGAATAGTGTCCTTCTGCTTAGTATAGTTCTGTGCAAGCTCCAGACCAGTGCTCAGTTATGTCAACCCCCTCCCCCCCCAACTTAATATTCTTTAGAATATATTAAAATATATGATACATGAAATAATAAAGATAATTTATTGAATTAATATTAATTTTAAATATTATTTATATTCTTTATGTTCTGTTAAGACTGTAAAGCATCTCTTAGAAAAGAAGACAAAAATCTTGTTATTGCTGCTGTCTAAAGCAGTGGTGTGCCTACATATTGAATGCTCTGTCCTGTGTCTCCTTTCTGTTTCTGACAACAGATGATGAAGTAGCAAAAGGATAGTAGAAGGTGATAAAGACCTGACATGAGCAACCTCTGTGCAAGCTACAGTTTGCCTCCAGATTCTTCTACCTAGGAAGGGGATGGTATCTGAAGATTGTTCATGTCTCACCCAATGCAGAAATAGGTGTGGAGACAGGAGAAAGTGTGACATGGAGCTAACCAGATACGAGTCTAAAAGCAGCAGAAAGATGATGAGGAACCCCATTCTGGTCTGACACAGTATGACTATTCTTACATTTTTGTTTAAAATAACCAATACCCACACCTGTATACGTTTCTAAGAGTGCAGAATGGATTGTTACAGGTTTCTTGGTCCTGCACAAGAACTATAGAAAAGATGACAGTACTACAGTTTTAACCCTGACCTTTAAAGCAGAATCCGTCCTTTTCAGAATAATTGAAGTATGACAACTCTGAACATAGTTAGAAATGATCTTAGAGTTTTTTGTACTATTCAAAGGTGTTTGATTTCTAGCTTTATACAAATAGCAGGAAATATTATCTGGATCTCTAAGTACTTGGCCTTCAAGAAACTGAACTATCTCTGCTGGTGAGTGAGACTTCTTTTGCTGCAACGGCTGTCAAGGAACCTCACTTGTCTGTGTAGTTTTTCTGAGGTTCAGTGGCAATTTAGAGTGAGGGAAGGAAGAGAGTAGATTCTTTAATTAAACACTACTAATCCCAAGCTGTGATATCTTAATGTGTAGGCTCTTTTGATAAACTTTACCCTTTAGGCACTTAGAGGATAGAAGGCAGGAAGTGTAAGGGAAAAAATGAGAAATCATTAGGCCTAGTCTGTAGGAAACAATTGTATTGTCTAACGTTGGAAAGCCTCAGACTCGATGGAGGTTGAGCATGTTGTACTATGGCCAAACCACAGAAAGCTGCCTGGTATCTTTGGTATTTGTATATGCAGTTTAATACTGTGCTGAAAGAAACAGTGAGGTTGGGGTTTTAACATTTCCGTTTCAGTCTTGGCCATTCCTCTTCAAATACATGCACTAAGATACAGTGCTGCCTGTTGTTTTCATAAAAGTCTAATTAATGCTTAGGGTAGTTTTATAGTAAAACTCCCTTTTAATTTCATCTTTTGAACCTGTATTGATTCTTGCGTGGGCTCTTCATCTGCAAGTCCTAATGTTTGTTGGTATTTGCACCTTCAGACGACATGTAGCTACGTGTTCCGAAAGGCACAGAGAAATAAAATGCATTTTATTACTGTGTTCATGGGTAGAGGAAAATTTCAATTCAAAGTTACTTTATTTTTGAAAGACTGTTTTTTTTCCTGCTTTCTGCAGCACTTTAGGTCCCTGCTTCTCATTTCTCAGTTCGCCCAAGTCAAATCCTGTGTGTCCAGCGCTGCTGCTTGTGTCCCTCCAGTCATTCCTGTGCACCGCTGCCATCCGCTGTTGATCTTTACATGTTACCTCCTGATCACTCTTGTGGCCTTCTGAATGGAGAAGGCTTTTCCTACTTATATGCGCGTTAATTGCTCTAGTCACCCCCCTTCATTTGACCTTCCCTTGGCTGCTCAGTTTTCTTGATATGCCTGTGTTGATTTGGGCTCACAGGAGCACAGGGAGTGTTCAGTACAAGGCATGATAACATAAGTTAAGATCTCTCAGTGTGGAAGACAAGCAGCTAGGGAGGAGGTAGGTTGGAGATCTATAAAGTCATGAATGGCATGGAGAGGGTGGATTGTGATTGATTGTTCTGTACCTCTTGATAGACGACGACCTGTGAGGTTTGTGGATCTGGTAAGAGGACGGAGGTGACTTGTTGAGCTGTGGGGTTTACACATGGAAATTCTTGTTGGAGGGTGTTGTGAATGTCAGAAGTTT
This sequence comes from Psilopsiagon aymara, assembly GCA_024733675.1. Taxonomy (NCBI): domain Eukaryota; kingdom Metazoa; phylum Chordata; class Aves; order Psittaciformes; family Psittacidae; genus Psilopsiagon; species Psilopsiagon aymara. Next base: position 14,386 of record JANRGW010029663.1, read on the forward strand.
ATGGGCAGTAAAGGGACAAACACAGCCTTGTGGGAGAAAAAGCTGATTATGATTAATAAACACAGAATCACTTTGGCTCAGGATGTCTTGGCACAGCAAACTTCAGGAGCTTGAAAGGAAGTCCTTAGGCGGTTTTTCTGTATGTTTTCCACATCCTTTTGTATTCTTCCCTGTGCACCTGCTTTGGGTTCCTTTTGGAGGCATGATACTGCCTTGGCAAACTGGATTGGGCCCAGCAGTGTGCTGTTATTCTCTTAGTAGAAGTACTTTCTTCTGTTGAAGTGTAAATTACAACATTGTAGATGCATGTTGCTGCTGTCCTTTTTGTAGCAATATAGTGCATGGTTACTGTAGACACAGGCTTGGGGCTTCTTCAGCATTGCCTGATTATATGGCATATGCTGTATAGTTAGCACATACTAAAGTGGTAGCATATGCTAAAGACAGAGCAGAAATGCAGCACTGTTCTCCCAGACAGGTGTTGGTCCATGCTTACTCCTTATCCCAGGGATTGCTGATCTGTCAGAGTTTGAGGAATGATGAAGTGGATACCAGGTGTTCAGAAGCAGCTCATCACAAAATGTGAAGGGTCAAATGGAATGGAACAATGTGTTTGAACATGTAGTGTGATACTGGAGAATCCCCAGTGCATTCATGTTGTCCTTTGTTGCTACCTAAATATATTTGAGTGGTTTTTCTCCACACATCCATTTTAAGGTGAGTGTCCATCTTGAGAACTTTTGTCTGCCTTGTCTTTTCAATCCATGCATATTTCTTGGCGCTTTGCCTCATGCATTATGCTACAAGTGTTAAAAAAACACTAACAAAACAACAAACAACAATTCGCAACCAGCAAAAAAAAAAACTCGCAGCAAAAAAATCCCCACCAAAACCCCAAACCAAACACTCCCACCCCCTTCAAGCTAACAAAACCAATCAAACCAAAACCCAGTACAAAACAAACTGCAGTTTACCTTTCCTGCTTTCTGATGTGAACTACAATTTCCATCCTTAGCATAATTGTAGTTATTCTTATTTAAGGTCATTCCTGATTTGAACTTAAGATAGATTTGGAATGCAAAGGTGAATATAGACTGTGAATTATTCCAATAGATCTTATGTGGCTAACGTAATTTCTACAACTTTTCCAAATGCCTGCCACCTTGTCTCTTCTCTCTCCACTCAGACTCTTCGTCTTTAGAATGTGTAACTCTGGCCCAGAAAGATCATTTCCTACGTGTTTGCCCCTTTTCAGATAATAGCTGGAATCAGCAGTGAGAGCTTGGAAATCTACATAGTGGTTTTGATTTCTGTTTTTTTTTTTATGAGCAGCTACCTTCCTATTGAGCTGTTCACCTAATGAAAATTTCCAATCTTTTGCTCCTCTCAGGAAAGGCAAAAGACTTGGGGGAGGTCCTGAGGCAACATTCCTTAAGACATGATTCTCCTGAGACCATGCCTGAAAAATCTGTACAATTCCTCAGCTATGGGTCAGTCAGGCTGTGTCTGTGTTGTTGATGTGTCCCTGCAGCACTTCATAATCATGGAAAGACCAGTTTGATCTCATGTCAGGGATGTTGATGAACAGATAATTCACCCATTTGCTTTGCAGAGAGCATGAAGGGTATTGCTAGCTACTAAAAAATTTTTGAAATATATGTCTTGGTCAGTCTAACTTACTTAGCTGTGAATTATGTATGATAGTGTTCTGTAGCTGCAGTCCGTGCAGCTTGAATGACCTCTAAAAAACACTCTCCTGACACTTGCAAGGCATAAAGTGTCTGTAGGGGAAGAGATTGATGTCATGGTAATATCATGACTTTAAATGTATGTTACCAGACATCAATGCAGCCCTTAATGTACTGTATTATATGTATAATAAAATATACCTACTGCTTCATTGCTGTAGGTATGGTGTATATATATGTAGGCATATATACATACCCTGCTTCACTGCTGCCTTCAGGCCTTTGCTTAGTCCCATCTGTGCTACTTGCCCACCTTCTTGAATGGTGGTGGGGAACGGGAGCATTGGACATTGTGCTACCAACAAGCAAGAAAAAACATATCGCATCTTTGTGCCTCCTGTGAAGGCACAGTAGGTGGCTGCTCTTGCGGGTTTGGCTGGACTCCATGGCCTTTGGAAGGTAATTGCTAAAATAAATGATGGTTATGGTGTCTCTAGTGTCACTCTGTTTTGCTGTTCTGGTGTGAGGCAGGTTCCCCAGCTGTTGGACATCACAAGGACTGGTTCCAGCTTTGCAGAGAGATGAGACTGGTTTGGAAGCAGAGGCTTAGGCAGGTGGGATGTGGGACGCATGCACCCAAAGCCCAAGGACAAGAAGATCTAGTAGTACTGGTGGTTTTTGGTTTTTGGGTTTTTTTTTTTTTTGGTGCTGCAGAAGATTCAAGTGCCATTGTCCCTTATGTCTTGATAAAATAGACTCTACTAAAGACAACTTAAAAGCTCAGATAACCAATCTACCCCTTGGAATCCATCTGTTGTGAAATTTGAGGGTGCTAGCACTTGAAATAATGCTTGTACAGTATCTGGCATCCTTCAAGGTGACACAGGCATGTCTTTTGTGATGAGGAAACAAAGAGAACAGTAGTTCCAGAAACTCTTTGGCTTGGGCCAGTGTATGAGGATAACTGGAACTTGTGAGAGAGCAGCATGAATCACACAGGCAATTTCCCCATGCCCAGCTCCTTGAACACCTGCTGCAGTTTGCAGTGAAGTACAGCTTGAGATAATGCATTGTGAAGAGCCTTGGTTGAGAAGATAAGACACTCTATTTGCCTGTATTTATTTAATTTTAAATGAATTTCAGGAAGCTGGAAAAAAACATCCAGCTTTTCCATATCTGCAAAATTGCCATTGAGGTTTATCCATGTTAAAACAAATATAAAATGCAGAAGCATATTCGTTCAGAGTCTATGGCTTTCTAACATAGGAAAAGGTAAGGACATAAAATACATTTGCAGATTACCTTATGCCACCGTACCCTTATGTTCCTTTTATGAACAGTTAAGGAATAAAGCTTTTGGTAGCTTTGAGATGAATGTGTTGAGAGATCTTCACAAGGGAACAATTAGCAGGCAATGGACAACTGCTGATAGAAACTGTTAATCACAGAGTGTATATTAAGTGCCAAGACATGACTTTCTTTTCCTTGGTTGACATTTAAGCCTAATGAAATCTGGACTGCCATGTTGCATGAGAGAGAGCTGACTAACTTCCTGCTGTAATTATAGAATAAGTATTTGGTGGGTTTTGCCCCCTCTCCACCCTTTTTTTAAAACCCTTAAGAAACATATTGAATGAGTTGGTGAATCTGGTGCCAAAAGAATAATATATTGTAGTAGTTTTAAGTGGTGAAATTTAGCATCTGTCATTAAGACTACATAGTGAAGTAAGCCATGAGAGGTACTAAATTGTCCTTGAGCCTTCTTACCTTGGAGTGTAAGTTCCACTATGTTGTTGTCCCTTCTTTATTCTGTTTTCCTCATTGGGAGGCCTGCGTGACCAAACTCTGGGTTTTTGTTTTTTTTTCTTTCCACCTTGATTATAATTAAGATTTTTTTTCTCCAACAAATACAACTTGAGCTGGAGCTTCAGCTTGCAAAGGTCAAAGAATTCTTGCAGGCTTTTGTTTAAAGACAACACAACCCCACGCCTGCAGAACCAATATCCCAACAAAAACCCTGGGCAGGAAAGAGGAGCATTATGAATCTGTCAGCCAGGGAAGGAATGCCATATGCTTTCTCCTTCTGAACACCGAAGTCTTCATTGCCTTGGCTGCACATGGAAAGGTCCTGCTTACTTTGTGTTTTGCAAACAAAATCTCTTTGAACAGAAATGAATTCTTTACATGATACTGCTATGCATATGTATGTGCTCTGAGTTTTGCAAACTGAAGATTATAAAATAAAATGTTTAGAATTGATGTTTCCTGTGCTGTGCACCTCTTTAAAAAGTATTGTTAAGTCTAAACTGTACCTCTCCCTTATGGAATACAGTTGTTAGGAAGAGATGTCTAACTACTGATCTTCTAATTTGCCAAATATAATCAAACTGTTTCAGTTGAGGGATAAAGTAATGTTGTTCACAGTAAGTTGCTCTTGTAATAGAAATTCTAGCACAAACAGTGTTTGCCATTTTTGTCTTCAGAATGATTGAGGAGAGTGGGAAGAGGAGGAGGACAATGGCAGAGAAGAGACAGCTGTTCATGGAAATGAGTAAGTAAGAAATATGAAGATATAATGTCATTTATTCTTTACTGAGAGCTTCACTTTGGTAATTTTAAGAGATAGTTTGCATCTTGTTTCTACAAAACCATTGCTTCATCTAGTAAAAAGTATCCGGGGTACTCCTGGATGCTGCCTGGGAGGAGAAAACAAAGTGGGTCATAAATTCATTACTAGGTTTTGTGATGCTCTTTCTTTAAGGATCACTCACATTCCTCATATATGGCAATATCTAAAGTTTGTGGACAACTATTAAAATAGTTAATGATAACAAGAAGATCACCTTTTTACTTAAAAATAAGAAAGGCACCACAATGCTGGTGTGACTTGGGAGAGAAACAGTTTGAGGGGTTTGGGGGGGTTGTTTTTGCACAGAACCATTCTCTGGAGGAGAGGCTATCATTGTTACAGAAATCAAATACCTGTACAGAGGTATTATAATTTAAATGAATGAGACATAGCCTTTTATGAAGATATGTGCAGTTAGATGTGAAAGGCTGTATGTTGGCAAGGCATTGTGTTATTTTACCTTCCTATGGGCACACAGGACTGAATTAAACTCAAAGCTATTGTGTCCTGTAGTTCCAGTTATAGGCTGGTGAAGATCTGTCTTAAAACAATAATATATTCAAGCTATTTTATTGAAGGAATTCCAGAGTAACATTCTTACTGTGGTTATAAGCAGCTTATAATTTCAGGAACAGTTTCATTCCTGGCTAGTTTATATCTGCTTCCTGTCATGTGAGAGCAGTCTTGGATAGTATTTCTCCCCGGCTTCACAGCTTGCTCTGTTTGAGTTCATAGCCGGCTTCCTTTGGGCTTGTTCAACATATGACAGAAGTGAACTCCTGTAGTCTGCCTGCTGTACCCCTTCTCTCCCCTTCTTCTCTGCCTTTGTTCAGTTTTACTTGAGCAAAGGTGACTGAATTGTGTGTGATATCCTGGGAAGCCTTATCAGAACGTTTTAAAATGACAGTAGTACTTCTCCACTAGAAATGCTTTGAATGATGCATCGGTGTATTACATTTGTCTCATTACTTTCAAGTGTTCTAGTCATCCTGTGGTCCTTTAGTACAAATTTACTTGCTAGTTTTTAGTTTTGGCTAAATCATCAAAAATATTCTGAATTCTTCTGATTATCTTTATACAAGGTGTCCCTGCAGCTGTGGTCTTGCCATTCACTATCAGGGAAAGTGCTGGTGCACAGACGTTCTGAATCCTTTCCCTGTGAGGCTCTTCAGCATATCAGTATGAGAAATCTAAGGGCTTCAGGCTTCACCTGTCGTGTGGTGGAATATCTCACTCTCAAGTAGACACACGAAAATGTTTGCCTTTCTAGGTGAGCTTCATGCACAGAGATGTGTGATGTGTAAAATCAATGCTTTCAGTGACCATTTGTTGCTGCTCAACATACAAATTTGCTCAAGTGTTTAGATAATTCTTCATCCAAGACAAGAGTAGACCTTGGCATTCACCCACACTGGACATGCTAGTCACAGGGATGTGTGTGTTGGTTTTGCAGTACTTACAGAGAGGTCTGATGGGCAAGAATTCTCTGCAAGCTGTTCAAATTTCTCTGAAGTGTAGAAAACATACTGAGTTTACCTTATGGAAGGGTACAAAGAGGACGGAGCTGGACTTTTCTCAGCCCAGTGGCAGAATACCAGGCAGTGGGCACAAGCTGAAACACAGCAAATTCCATCTACTGTGAGAACAAACATTTTTATTGGGAGAGGTTGCTGAGTGAAGTTGTGGAGTCTGTGTTGTTGCAGATACTCAAAACTTAACTAAATACAGTCTTGGGCAGATTGCTGTAGCTGGCTCTGTTTGAGTGGGGATGTTGGGCTGGACTGATCTCCAGCCTGGCCCAACCATTCTCTCCATTCTTTCCAGCCTCCACCATTCTGTGATTCTGAGCTATATAGATTGTCTTGGAAACAGACCCCACTTGATCTTCAGATAGTTTAGAAGAAAGACCTTGTGGAAGCTTTTGTGGTAATGTGATACCGGAAGACAGGAAAAGATGGATGACTTTTTGATTTTGCTTGTAGCTGTTAAATGACCTTTTATATATGTATAATTATACATATATTTTGTACACATATATAGACTAAGCATTTTGTGAAGTCTCATGGTCTCTGGAAATGCCTTCTGTGGTTTGAAAGACAGAAGTATGCACCCTAACTGAGAGTTCTGACAGAAAGTTGCATAGAAAACACAAAATTACCTATTTTGTGTAGCCTTGGATCTGAATACTCCAGCTTGTGTTACCTGGCCAAGTACTTTCCTGAAATCTGTGTATGAGATGAGTTTTCTAAAGATGATACTGGAAAATAATCCACTTAGGTTCATTGTACCATACTACCAAGCAGAACGCTTCTTGGATGTTAGCTAGTCTAGTGCCACACAGGTCATCTGTTGTGGGGAGCCTTTTTTAAGTTGGATCAGCCTCCTCACTGGTCCTGAGAGTCTTTTCACCTCCCCTTCTGCATCAGAGATGAAAATGGATAATCCTTGTACATCTCTTTAGAGACACAGCACCAAGGTTTCTAAGAACAAGCAGATGCTTTGGCACATGTGCAGATGCTTTGGTGTTGTATTTGGGAAATTGCAATGAAATATCTCAAAGACAGGAATACTTTCTTAAATTTGCATCAGTGAGTCAGTGGGTGGATGCATAAAGGTAATTCAAACTTGGTATTTGCAAGTTGGTTTCTGAATTCAGAATGTAGGAGGGAATAAGTTATCACCTTTGAGCAAGACCCAACCCCCCAGTACAGTAATCTGATATCTTCTTTGGGAGGTTGTGGGCTTGGTTTTTCTTTTTTAGGTATCTTTTAAAAGTCTGAATTCTTCAAGTCACAGTTTTATCCCTGCTTTTCAGTTCTCCATTCATTGAGGCTCTGGCTTTTGAGGGAAAGACAGACTGCCACAGATCCTGTTTCTGGGCATTCCAGTGGGAATACAAGAGACACAGGAGCTATGTGCATCAATGCCACTGCCAAGGTGCGAGTGGATGATTTCAGGCTATACCTCAGAGATGCATTGATTGTAGGTCACAGCCACTGATGCTGTTGAAATGTGAGCCATTTAAAAGGCATTTTGGTTTATGATTAATGGGATTGACTTGTTGGCTCCTTCCAAATTAAAATGATCAATACTGGACTTTAAACCAGTGTCATTTATCTTCCCCACATGATTTACCATCTCTGGTCAGTTTAGAGGGAACACGGGTCTGTTTGTCAGAGAGTTAACATAACTTCCTGAAATTCCTCAAGTTTGCAATGCTCAGAGTAGTTGCTGGAGCTGGTAGATGTGGTACAGACTGGTGACAACGAGTAGCATTCACGTCTTCTGCAATGTGACATTCTTCAAAGGTGTAACACTTACCCATCTCTAAGTGGGAGTTTGTTGGTGAAGATATGTTTTTCTTTTATGCTATTTCTTCTGCTGCTTACCTGATCTGAATCTCTTTGGGAAACCAAAAGTGTGTTCCTGATGGGTCTGCAGTGCAGGTGGTGGTGGGAAGACTAACCCCCCCTTTTGCCCCTTATCTCCTGTGTGCATGTCTTCCAACAGAACAATCCTCTTCCTTACCTACTCACTGCTTAATCCTTGCTTTTGTTTAAGATACTCATACTAGTGTCGAACTTAGGTCAGTTTATAATATGCTGCTGAAAATCACTTTACCATGAGATGCTTAGTGAAAATCTTTGTCAGATTCATATGACAAAGACGATGCATATGAAGAAATATTCATACCTGTTTTGAAGTAATTCTCTCAGATAAGCTGTCTGTTACAGAGGAAAGCAACACGCAAACTCTTTTTCATTCATAGGAGCACAGAATTTTGATGTCATCAGACTTTCAACGTATCGAACAGCCTGTAAACTACGGTTTGTACAAAAAAGATGTAATCGTAAGTTACAGTTACTCTTTACCTTCAAAAATTTCTGTGCATGATTGTTTCTATTGCTGTGAATTTTAAGTGTGGCAAGAGTAAGCAAATGTTTTATCAGACAGTGGTAGTTGTTACTTAACTAGTCAGAGATTAAAAAATATAACTAAAAAGAGACAGCAGTCTTTGTCCAGTACTCTGTAACATCTTCAGTTTTATTCTTTCGTGTTTCAAAAACTTAAAATACATGGGCCAGCTTGACATATTTTGGTTGCCCTAAGTGTTCAGTGCAGGCAGCCTCGAGCTGTTTGAGGTCCTGTTCCATCACAATGTACCACAAACCACCTGGAAGTAGACGCAGGAATGGGTTTGGTGATGCGTTAATCCCCTCACTGGCATGAAAGTGTCTGGATTTGGTCATGGTGCCCTATGTGAAATGTATCAGCTGTGAAGAATTCTTCAAAGTTCATACCATACTAGTCATTGTAAGTTTTGTTGTTCTTTTCTGTGGGCTTTTGGCCTTGGGTAGCCCACCAGAGCGAAGATTTATGTCAAGGGTGAGGTGACATGACTTTGCATTCTGCTGCTGGAGTTGAATTGGACACAGCAAAAAGCAGAGCAGAATAATGTACACAGGAGTTGGTCTCTCCTTTCAGAAAAGTGGAGTTAGTGTGTGTCTGGTGTGGAGAAGGATGGAACAGCTGAGGAGTCCTGCAGAGGACATGGGCAGCTGCACAATGCAAACTGTAGCTCCTCAGTGCTGCTGACCCCAGGGGGTGTGTGTCATGGGGCTGTGTGGCAGTACCTGCAGTGCCTTTAGTGTAATGAATGGATTGCAGCTTTTTCATTCCTGTGGAGAAATGTTAGTCTGTATCTGTAATTCGTGCTTTTAAATTAAAAATATCTCTTCATCAGTAGAGATGTAGTAAGAAATGCTAATTATAGTACATTGCACACCTTGAGCCCAATTCACTTTACCATACATGTAAGTGTAGATGAGGCTATGCATTTACTGTCTTTGTCTGGACCACAGGGTGATCTGGGGCATATGCTTGGTGTAAATAGCTACCTTGTCTTATATCACTGTGTGGTATTTATGTGGAAAATGGAAAGGCAAGTTTCATTAAAGAAATGTTGAAGATCGCACCTTACTTCAGACCCTTTTTGATGAGTTAAGGAAGCTAACAAAGCTTTTGAAGTTAGCAAATCAGTCTGTCCTTTGTGACTGTTGGCTCATGCTCAGTTTGGACTGATGGATTACTGCTAATCCTATGTCTTCTCCCGCTATCATGCATATCTTTCAAGCTTTGAAACATTAAAAAAAATATTATTTAATGTGGTTCTGCAGATCTCATACTGTGGGTTTGGAAAACATTCTGCGTTGTTAACGCTTCTTTAGATGCTGAGATAAAACAGGGTAATTTAGGGAAATGCTTTGAAGTTCTAGGCCTATGCTTACAAAGTATTATGCTCCGGAATTGGCGACTGGATCAACTGGAAACAATCACAGTTTAACTGGAACATCAAGTTCCTCCCTCAGTACTCAACTACTAGTTAGCGTAAGGATGTTCAAAACTATTGTAACCAGTTTGTAGTGGGTTTAGAATGTGGCTGATGTCCTCAAATGAAGCTACCTAACTGCTAAAACGCACTGTATGATGGTGGATTCTTTCCTTTATGAAGTTTTTCTGTCAGAGCACCAAGATGTAGAAGGGTAGAATAGATGTCCCACAAGATATCTGGGCACAGCTCTGTTATTTTAAACTAGCTGACACAAACTGTGAGTGAATATCAAGAGTCTGTCTCTCACTTCGAAAACAAGTAACTGTTCATTCCAAAATAAAAGCTAACAGAGTATTCAGAAATAGTACCGTAAAAGTAAGCTTGCATGCTTTACAGAATAGAAGTTAATTTGTTTTCCTTTGTTTTTAGTTCATCTTGTTGATATCTGGAATATGATTGAAGCCTTCCGAGATAATGGCCTTAACACTTTGGATCATAACACAGAGATCAACGTGTCTCGACTAGAAACAATTATTTCATCCATCTACTACCAGCTAAACAAACGCCTTCCTTCTACTCACCAAATCAGTGTAGAGCAATCCATCAGCCTCCTCCTCAACTTCATGATAGCAGCATATGACAGGCTAGTAACTTCTCTAGTTGTATTCTTAAACTAATTTTCTGTTTAAGTTCTATGAATGTAGCCAACAACTGCATGAGTCTTTGGCAAACTGTCCACATGCGGTTTCTCAAATTCATGGAATTGTGTTGTGCACACGCAGAGATATATTTAATATCATAGTAGTGCCTGCAGAGATTTATGTTGCCACAGCAGTGATGCTTTGTCTTAAAAACTGATTTATTAAGAAAGATAGGTTAGTGCCTTCTGAACCTTGCAGATTGCTGTAAGCTGTGTATCTGAACTGAAGGCAAAGTAAAACTGTGTTCTACAGACCATGATAGAACTTAACCTCATAGTGGTATAGCACTGTTTTAAAAAGTGAAAGCGCTTTATGAACCCTGATCAACGAGTCTGTTTTATAATGCTACCTTGTTTTGGCAGTTGGCTTGTATCCTCTTCTAACATACTGTGAGCCCATAAGGGCTAATTCTCATTTCTTGGCTGGAAGAAGCCTGATTTCTTGTTCAGGATCCTGTCTAGTTTTTTTCTTGCATACAGGTTTATGAGTTTCTTTCTCGGCCTCTTTGGGGTTTGGTCTGCTAGTCTGCCTGTGTAGGTGTGTCTGTGGGATTCTCTGATTCCACTGTTAGTTAACACTCCTTACTTTTTGTCTTATCTTTCTCACAGCTGGCTATTGTTTCAGTCTTATCTTTCTTCTCCCTTTGCCCTCTCTCCTGGAGTAGAGGATTGCTTGTGGCCAGGACACTGTGTCACAGACTGAGGAGTTTCACCCAAGACAATTTGCAGTACTGAGTATGCCCAATAGTTGTTCTGTTGTGATGTCCAGGATTTAATTCTTTCCTAAGGTAACTTCTTATTGATACCAAAGGGAGCTAGGTTTCCCCCAGATTAGTTCAAGATTTCAGAATAGTCCCTGTCTCACTAAGGACAGATAAAAACAACACAAAGATTACAGCAGGAAGACTGCTATGACAACAAAATCAAATGTGTATTTCTCTGTTGAGTTTTCATTTGCTATTAGTTGCAAGACAAGTTGTAAGGGTTAGCTGATGGTGCTAGTTAGAGACAGGTCACATTAGAAAATACAGAATTTAAAAATAGACAGTCATGTTTTGGGGAGCTGGTTCAGAAGATTGAGGCTTTCTTTGAGATATGTTTTTCTCCCTTGCGCAACCCTTCAAGTTCTGCCTCTTCTGGAACCCAAGCAGCAAGCTGGATCCCAACACGGTACAGCAGCTTCTCTTTAGCTTCCTCCAGCTGGCACATGCGGCTGAGAGAGAAGCTGGGATGCTGTGCTGTTGTGCCGGGGGAGAATAGGGAATAAGCGGAGAGGCAGAGCTGGGGCTCCCCCTCCAGGAGCTTGTCAACATGGCAGGCGTTGATTTAAAAAACCCAGAAGTACCCAGCTGCATGGGAATGGCAGCGCTGGGGTAGCTGCGTGGTTGCTTGAATGCACATAGTGCATTAAGCTTCTTACAACACTGTGCTGGTGGTAACATCACCAACATTCCACCAGATAGGTACAGGAATCGTAGATTTGACTAACCTCTTCCCCATGGAAATATTTGAGTTTCTGTGAGATGAGTATGAAAAACACCCACAATGAACACTTCACTGGGACCCATAGAACAGCCCTGACCGTAGCGCAGAAATGATGGCTCGTACAGCAGCATCGGTGGATTAAGGAAGGTGTGGTACGATGTTCTTCCCTGCTTTCTCTTGCAGAGCTTTGCTTGGGTGTTTGACGGTTTGTTCCTGGTCTGCTTTTCCTAATAGTCTCTCAGGACTTTCCAGGGTCCCTGACTCGTTACTGGCATCCAAGAGCTCATTCCCAGACCCCATCTGGCTGTGTCAGGGCAATCATTTGTTATTTCATTGTTTCTAGAAATCACATTTAACTTGTCAGTGGTTTAGTTGCTCCATCTTCTTTTTTTTTTTTTTTTAAATTGCAAGTATCATACCACACTGTATGCTGGCAGTAAAGCAGTGTGCAGTAAGGGGGATGGAGAAGGTGACCAACAAACAAGTGAGGAAGTGAGTGAGCAAGGTGCGGAGGGTTGTGATTAAGAAGAGTCTCGTAATCAGCACAGCATAGCTGGCAAGGGCTCATTTCAAGCATATGTAAGGAAATGCCTGCAGATCAGTGCTGAGCAGAAAGCTCTTGTGCCTTTTCTGGGCAATCAGCATGACTAGGTGCCTCTCCAAAGTGGCTGTACGTTGTGTGCAGTGTAGGGGACAAACAGCAGGAAACAGATGTCCGATTCCTCTTGAGAGGACATGGTAGGAGAGCTGATACCACTGGAGTACTGCAGTGGATTCTCTTAGAGGGACAGATGAGGAGGGAAGTTGCCCTTTACATGGGAGATTAACTGGAGTACATGAAGCTCTGCCTGGGGATAGATGATGAGCCAGCTTGGAGCTGGAGTTAGGATCAGTGAGAAAAGTGACGTGGACATTGTTCCTGTGGGTGTCTGCTACAGACCGCCTGGTCAGGAAGACAGAGAATGATGTTTCCTTCAGGCAACTTGAAGAAGCTTCACAGGCCCAGTCTTTTAAACAAGTCCCCCAGTTCTGTTTCAAGTCCTCAGAACTCCTAATTGTTATAGGAGTTTTAAAATAATACAGAAAGTTTTGCCTTTTTTCATTTCCATGGGGAATTCAGCAGATTGAATAGCATTGTTACAAAAATCTGGTTTTGCATGTTGCTTAATAAGACCTCTACCAGATTGCAGAGGTAGGAGTTTGGAGTTTTTTCTTGATTAATAAACTGAATATCAGCATAAGCCGGCCTAATATCTGAAAGCACCATACAATACCTTTGCAAGGGCAAGTTTGTGTCTTGAGAAGAGATACTGATGACTTTAGTCACTTGTTTTTCCTGGAAATGAATTCAAAGCTAAACTTTCATTTGAAAGAAAATGAATGTCTATTAAAAAGAAAAGGAGGGGGATGAAACTATAACTTAAGGAGATTTGAATTAACTAGTAAGATTTGCTCAGATGAAAGTGGAGGCCAAGGCTTGAAGAGCAGTTAAAAGGGGACTGGATATCACCAAAGTGGTGACCTATGAATCACTATTGCTCTCCACAGCTCTTCCTGCAATTGTAGCTCTAGGAGGATTCCTGTCCTCTGCAGAGGGGATATTGAAAAGATACTTTGAGTCTGTGTTAGAAAAATAGCATGTTATATTTCAGGCGCTTCTCAGCCTGAGAAAGGTTGAGAGCCTTTCCCTTACTATGGAGTGTGAAATGTTAGCAGAAGATAATATTTGCATATTAGGTTTGAGTGTGAAAGGGGGAAAAATGTTATTTGGTTGCATCCTGATGTCTCCATCTGGTTGCTCGTCTGTCACTGACATTAGACCTTGTCACTACTTCAGTACTAGGAGCCAATATTTACTTTGAATAATTTTAATTTTAACACTTTCCAAGTGCTAGTCGTCCAAGTATGCATCTCATTTCCACTGAGAAGTAGTCTGGAGTTTTTCTAGATCCCTTCTAACACCCATCATGTATTTTCCCTGTCATCGTATTTTCTGTGATAGTACAAGTCATCCTTCCAGTTCAGTTAATTACAGTTCATTGTAGAATCATAGACTGGTTTGGGTTGGAGAGGACCTTAAAGCTCATCCAGTTCCAGCCCCCTGCCACAGGCAGGGACACTTTCCACTAGATCAGGTTACTCCAAGTCCTGTCCAACCTGGCCTTGAACACTGTCAGGGATGGGGCAGCCACAGCTTCTCTGGGCAGCCTGTGCCAGGGCCTCACCACCCTCACAGGGAGGAACTAGTTACTTGAGCTTATCTTAATTCTTTTTCTCCTTTTACCCATGATTTTAACTTTCTTGGTGGATTGTCAGTCTGCCCCGCTGTTGCTATTTATAGTTGAGGATAATGTCTCAGTATGTTTCTCTTTGGCAGTAAGTTGTTCAGAATTCCAACAGCTATTACCCATGTTCACACTCATTTCTTTTGCCATACACATCACTAAGGCAATGTTCAACTGACTTCACAATAACAGTGGATGCATACCGAGATCACTACTCTGTGGCTATTGTAGGATCATAAAGTGGAGGTTTTCTGAGTCCTATCTTTAGTCCTATGAATGACAGAAGCTCAAGAGACAGGAAGGCAAGATGCATGCCACCTGGGCCAGCACTGAGCATCAACTGTGCTGTGCATCACCCCAGCAAGCCTCCTCCTGTGGTTCTTGTGGATTAATCCCTCGTTGATTCATCCTTATCTTCCTTCCTGTTAACAGGAAGAATACATGTTCCTGTTTTACATATCATACCGTGCTGAATGGGCTTTTGTATGCTTTCCATAGAGACAAATTTGTTTTCTCTTGCTTATACTAGAAAATGATTCCCCAAATGTACCATCTGTTCTGATAGCACAACCGCTTTATTAAATTAAAAAAAAAGCAATGTTCACGTTATTCCTGTTCTGTGTGGTATAGGGTTCAGAATATCTCATGACTTCTCCATTAGCTATCAATTACTGGACTAGTTTTAGAATGAAATATGTATTTGAACATCAGAGTTTAGATCAAGGAGTGAAAATTTGAAGCAACTTCATGCACGTGAAGAGTAGACCTTGGCATTCACCAAGTATGTTTTTCATAATTGTACAAGAAAACTTGATTTGTGATCAGACACTTGTTAACTGTTCGAATCTATTAAAAATGTTGTCAGTGTTTTAAAGTTATATTAAAAAGTTTGGTAAATCATAGTAGTTAATGGAGGGCATTTTTGCATTTTATTCCTAGGCCTCAAGTATTTCTGTTACTTCTCATTCGGTGTAGTAATTACTTATCGTGTAATTTTTTTCTCCACAGTGAGGGCCATGGGAAGCTGACGGTATTTTCAGTGAAAGCAATGTTAGCAACCATGTGTGGTGGTAAAATACTGGACAAACTCAGATGTAAGTATTTTAAAGAAAATCAAACCATTTAACCATTTATGAAATATTTTGTTTGATGTAACCGGTCATGTTTTATTGTATTAAGCTTTGAAAGCTAACTGGTTTTGCTTATTCAGCAGTCTTTATACGGAACTGAAATTGCTGTTTGTCGCACATGCCATCTACTGGCCATAGACCGTACTGATTTACTGAGTTGGCTTTAAGCGTACGTTTGCTTATTTTAAAATTACACTTCCGTTTGGTTATTTTAAAATGCTTGAGCATTTCTTTAAGTGTAAAACTTCAGGTCTGATTTTTTTCTGCTAGAAATGTCAAATTTGTTGTCATTTCCCTAGTTTTGATGATGTGGAGGGGCTTCTGTATGTCTTCTGCTTCACCTGAGGTACTCTCTGCATTTTCTCATTCTGTAACAACAGCTTCTTAGTTCTTTTTTAACTCCTTTTTTAATTCTTCTTTCATCCATCTTTTTGTTTCATGCTTCATGAGCCTTCTGCTGTCTCAGTAGAAAAACAGTGATATCCATAAACATGGGGTTTATCCTTTAGGAGTCATTCTTGTTCTGTCTTTCCAGTGGTAAGGAATCCTGTGGTTCTGGGTGGTTTTTGCTTCTCATTTCCACACATAAAAGTTGGGATGATAAGTTTGCTGTCAGTGCCAGATTTTACTATTCAGGTTTTGTCATTTTCACCTCACCCTAAATTCCCTTTGTGAAAGTTATCATATAACAATTTGTTCCTCCTAATCTCTATGGCTGTCATTCACTGTAAATAAGTCTTTAGACTTTTCTACACTATTAAGCTTCTTTATTTATAATTGCTTTAAAACTAGCAAGTGTGAAATACTAGTGTGCTGAATGAAATGACATGACAGGATCTGAGAAATAGTGAGAAATTGCATGCACATGTTTAATATTAAGGCTGCTCATATTTCAGAACCAGGAAATGCAGGGTTTTATCTGTTAGTAACTATAAAACTCTGATTAAAAAAAAGAAAGCTGCAGGTGGCTAAAGATTAGTGTTAAATAAAGGGGGCAGGCATAGATGACAGAGGATATTTAAGATACTTAAGCATTTTAACAAATGCATTACCTCTATAAAATATGCAATATCAAATACTGAGGAAAAGTATAGAGACTGCATTTCCTCAGTAAAAGATTACATTTTGGATTTAATTAGGATGAGATCTGAGGAGTTGACAGTAGATAAGCAATTCAGGCCTGGGACAGAAAAGGAGCATTATTGC
This sequence comes from Psilopsiagon aymara, assembly GCA_024733675.1. Classification (NCBI taxonomy): domain Eukaryota; kingdom Metazoa; phylum Chordata; class Aves; order Psittaciformes; family Psittacidae; genus Psilopsiagon; species Psilopsiagon aymara. The sequence goes on from JANRGW010029663.1 coordinate 30,841, forward strand.
TAGAATTAGCAAGATGGTACTGAAACCCACCAAGAAAATGGCAGTGTTACCTTTTAGTGGAAAAGGCTATTAACCACTGGAATGAAATGTTGTACAGATCAGTAAAGTTTTGGATGTTTTCAGACAAAGACCTAGATATTGCTCTGAAAGTTACATTAAGCCTCAAGTTAAGGATTCAAAAGGTGGCCTAAGGACACCTCATTTAATAGTGACACCTATTTAAAAGGTGTGTCTACTCTTAGAATTTGTGCATTTAATGTACTGTTCTCCCTCTGTCTTTTCTTATTGTCTGCTTTTCTTCATTGCATTTGAAGCTTCCTTTTTTTTTTCTTTTTTTCTCTTGTTCTGTTGGTTCTCCTGTTCTTTGCCACTGTAACTTTCTTCTTTAGAAAAAATCCTAACTGGTGCTCATAAACATTGGAGGAAGGGCTTTTGACTGCTTTCACTGAACAGTGCTGCTTCATACAGCACTGCTCTGTTCTGGTTGTTGCGCCTGTTATTCTTTCTTGCATCTTACCAGCTAACCTTTAGTTTGCAGCGTACTTCAGGGGTCTTCCCTCCAGTATCAGCTGTCCCTTTTTTCTTGGCCATTTCTCTTTGAATGTGGAGCATTATTTTCAAAGAGCATGTAGCTTCAATGTGTTTGGACAGTAACAATCCTGCTTATTGCCAGTGCTGCATACTTTGGCATAGATGCACTTCAGTTGGGCTATTGATCCTGTCACCTGCTTGTGGAGAGAAGTCCTAATTCCTATGTGACCATTCTCAGGTGCTTCCATGGTTTCTAATGCATCCATAACCCTTCATCTTTCTGCCATGTGGATCTTCATACCCTGTCTCCACAGAGACAGCAGACTTCAGGACCTTGCTAGCATACTCAAACACTGGTGTGCTGCCCCCAGGCTTATCTCTAAGTGAGGACCTTTCCCCCTTCAAATCTAGCTTAAAGCTCTTTCCATGAGCCCTGCTGTCTCCTTTTCCTCCTTGGCAACAGCAGGACTGGTGTTGGGTGAACTGATTCATGATCAAACCCCCAAATTCTGCCAAACAACTAGATAGAGCAATGTTCCTTGACTTGGAAAGAAAAAAGAAAAATGGTGCTGGAAGGATAGTGTTCTGTAAAATTCTGAGTAGCATGTTGGTGAAAACAGCTGTTCCGTTCCCCTTCCAGTACAAGAACTAAAGGGCAAATCAGCAGTGACAGACTGAAACAGCAAACCCCCTTATTTAAACTTTACCAGAGGAGGTTGTCAGTATCAAACATTTACCCTGCTCAATTACTGCTTGAGTTGATTTCACTGATGGCAAATTCATTTAAGGCTGCTGAATGCCGATACTCAGTGAGTGGAGGAATGTTCTGGCAAATGTGCTTGCTTGAGCTATCTGTTGTTTGGATAAACAGGTTTTTGATCTGCTATGCCTCAGCTGTCCTCATTCTTTATTTCTTCTGATCATTAAGAATATGCTGTCTTCTTGTTTACCCTTTTGTCTTTCCTACCTCAGTCTGATTACTGACCCATTTCATCACCAAACTCCTTCTGTTTCCAGTTTACTTATTCCCCTGATTCCAGGGGAATCCACAGTTCCAGAAAGTGTGAGGCTTTCTGGAAATTGTAATTTA
>JANRGW010029663.1:32561-42931 GCA_024733675.1 Psilopsiagon aymara
CCAGTTTACTTATTCCCCTGATTCCAGGGGAATCCACAGTTCCAGAAAGTGTGAGGCTTTCTGGAAATTGTAATTTATTTTTTTTCCTCATCATTTATATGAATGATAGAACCTTGGTCCCTGTACTTGCATATGTACAGGCTTGTTTTTTTGAACTCTAGAAATGTGAACAAATGGAGTGTTTTTAAGTCCACACAGTGTCTGACAGCACATATGAGATGGGAGTTGTTCCATACAACCACTTTGCTGTCTCTGGAAAAGATTATTTCCCATGACATAGTACTCCTTACAAAGGAGTTCCTTCATGTGGCATGCAAGGTAGGAGTTGTAAAGCCAGCTTATTGCTGTGGACTTCATGAGTTTTGTCAGAGCTTTTTCAGCCTAAGAAGTTCCATGTAAAAATGTCAGATTTCATCGATTAAAATGACTTCATTTTGACATTCAAGTAGATGCCTTGTGAAGTAATTAGAGCTTCCTTCTGTGTCGTATCTGCAAGTAAGTTACAAACAGCACTTTTTGTAAATCAGGACTCCATCCCACTCTTTTTGAGAGCCGCCTGACTTCTCTAATGACTGGCTCTACCTGTGGGGTGCTCCTGGGCTCCCTTGTTTCACCAGCTTTTGTTTCCCACTCACCATCTAGTGCTAGATCATTCTTTAGTGTTTATGGAAGTTCACTCTAAAATTCATACAGTAATGTATGCTAAATACTAGGTTTCACACAATAAAGGTCCTGAAAGCTAATATGCTGTAGGTGAATTAGCCCAATTGTGGGGGGCTGATTTTGAAGAGAGGGCATTTTGCTTATTGGAGGAGTTGGGTGAAAGGGAAGTTATTTGGTTTGGCCCTAATCAATGGACCAAAGTAGTAGTAGTAGTAGTAATAATATGTGGTTTGTTGTGGTATCACATCTATTCAAACTAAAGAATCTCAGTGCACAGTTTTGCACTATTGGAGCAAGTCTGGAGGAGGCCACAAAGATCCTCTGAGAGCTGGAGTACACCTGCTGTGGTGACAGGCTGAGGGAGCTGGGTTTATTCAGCCTGGAAAAGAGAAGGCTCTGGGAAGACCTTAGAGCAGCTTCCAGTGGCTGAGGGAGCCAACAAGAAAGCTGGAAAGAGCCTTTTGACAAAGGCCTGTAGAGACAGGAGAAGAAGGAATGGATTTAAAGTGACAGAGTGGAGATGTAGATGAGAACTTTGGAAGAAGCTCTCTCCTGTGAGGGTGGTGAGGCACTGGCACAATTTGCTCAGAGAAGCTGCGGCTGTCCCATCCCTGGCACTGTTCAAGGCCAGGTTCGATAGGCCTTGGAGCAGCCTGATCTATTCGAAAGTGTCCTTGCCTGTGACAGGGGGTTGGAACTGGATGAGCTTTAAAGTGCCCTCCAACCCAAACCAGTCTATGATTCTATTGTTTTATACAGGATTTCTTGCATCTCATTTTTTTTATAACAAATCTGGGGAGTTGCCATCACACCTGCCAGTCTTGTAGAGGTAGGGCTACTGCAGTCCACCAGTGGCCAGGGTAGCCATGAGTTACACTTCATGCAGCCTTATGAATCAACACAGAAATACCCATGTGAATACAAACAGCACCACAGACCTGGATCTGTTTCCCTGTCTGCCTGATCAGGATAAAAGCTTGCCAGTGGCATAAATATATACATACCTGTACATGCCTATAGAATATGGATCCCTCCAATGACCAGCTGCAGATGCTTATCTATCTAGTAGTTGATTGTTGGAGCCTCTTGCATCTTCTGGTCTCTCCAGTGTCTCTCACAGACTTCTGACCTCTCTCATGTTACTGGCAAACACATGGAGCTGGACATGTCCCATGACAGATTCCAGCAGTAGTCCACTTGTTATTGGCCTCCACATAGGATTTGGCCCATTGTCCACTACCCTTTAGGTGTGATCATCCAGCCAGCTACTTGCCCATGCAGACTGTGATATCCCAGGTTGGATACTGAAATGTTGTGGGGAATGGAAAGTAAAAAGCCTTGCTCAGGATGAGATGAACAGTATCTACAAATTCAGGTATCACAGAGCACAGTGGAGCCGGTCAGGTGTTATTTAGCCTTGGTAGATCCATACTGGCTGATTCTAAGCAGCAGTGTGCACCAAGATTTGCTCCATGATTTTCCCAGGATCTGAAGTGAGGCTGACTGACCTCTGTTTCCTTGGATTGTCCTTTTGACCTTAATAGATACTTTGGATTAATGCCAATGAAACTGCACACACCACACTCCCCAAAAAAGCACAGTCAAAACAGTTCACCTGTTAAATTAATTTTCTTGCCTTTTACTAATACTGAACCTAGTATTTAACAAGTATTTTATGAATATGTATGATAAAAATTGGCAATTTCATTAGAATTTGGTGACACAAGGTATGCTCAAGGTCAAGGTCCTGGAAGATGAGAGTGCCAGGGTTTTGTCAGTTTGTTTTTAACTCCATTGGCAAAATGGTGGAGCCTTCACCTGAAACTGCTCAAAGCATGGGGCAAATGACCTGATTGGAAAACGCAGTCAATTTTGGTGCTTATGAGCAGCTGAGGAGAGGCTCTGGAGGGGACTGCTGGGCAGGTTTGACATGATATTGTGAGCTCTGTTTTCAGCATTAAAAGTTTTACTACAAGAATTTGAAAAAAGAATATAGTGAGTTGCACAAGTGCCATTTTACATTGGTATTTTGGGGACTGAGCAGTGGGCTTTATAGTTCTAAATTTATTGTTCTCTCCATTTAAAAAAAAAAATGTTTCTATCATAATAGCATTGAACTGAAATTTTATATGAGAATTGTAATATCTCATCATTGGGAAACTATTAGCACCTGCTTGTTGCAACCCTGAGGGAGCTCTTGAGAAATGGCAGTGTTACTCTGGGTTGCTTCAGGTTTTCTATTTGAGGGTAATTTACTGCTCCTTTAAAGGGCGGATGACTTTGTATCCTGCTAATCTTTATCTTTTCCAATTTCCCTGCTAATTTCCCATGTGGAAGTTCCCCACATAAATGAGTTTAACTTCACTTTGACTATAAAACCACTTTTATGACTGTGAGATATAAGTTAGTGGGCTTTGATTTGTTTTTTTCTTTTTAATTTACCCTTTGTAAAGCCTGCTCTATTTTATCTCATTTTCAGTTTATTTCCATAGCTTTAATTACTTTCTCTTTAAAAATAATTTAAATTTTGCATCCTGCTCCGTCTGCGTTAATAGACTGTGAGTACCCAGCAGATTTCTGTCCTTTGTTAAACACAAGTGCTGTCAGGTTGCAGTCTGGATCTACCCATCTCAGCTTGACAGACTCATTACCAGACCTTCAGGTTTGGGGTTGGGAGTGTCTGATCTAGAATGGGTTGGGATTCAGGAAGTTTGCCTTGCTGATCAGGTTTAGTTGCTTCCGTAGTTTCCATTTGTGTACATTGTGAGCCTAACTTTTCTTCCACATTTAATTTTTGGGTTAAATTTAATTTTTCTGCCTGGCCTGATTTTCTAAAATACAGTGTTCCCCTCCTGACACCCTTTTTTTTAATTATTATCTTTCCTTTTTTTTTTTTCCTATTTTTCTTTTCCCCCTCTCTTTCATTTTCCCCACTGTTTCCTGCTTTCCTTTTTCCTTTCTCCCTCTCCCTCCCCCCATTATTCCTAATATGGCTCATCAGATAATTCAACAAGATCTTCAAACCCTCACTTCAAGCTTCTCTGTTTAGCCAGTTCACTAGAAATACGTCTTTCAGAAATAGATGGGTTTTTACGGACATAGTTTTGATTACTTAAATTGAGCTTATTTTCTGTCATCGTTCTCTTTATGATGTGTAATTACAGCTGGTGTCTCAAATAACCTCAGAGATGATTCAGTGCTAGTGAAGAATTCTGGCATCTGTCACATCTTGGAAAAATTAGGTCTTACTAATATTAGTGCTATTGTTAGAGAAACCTTCCTTTATAGCATAATATGACTCCAAGGTGTATCAGTTTTGCTGTTTAAGAGATTTGTCTTTTCCAAAGAGATTTTTGCTGTCAGGACTTAGGCTTATGAAAGGTGGAAGCAAGGACAGGTGGCCTGGGAAGAATACAAAGATGTTGTCCAGGAAACTAGGGACCAGGTTAGGAAAGCTAAGGCCCACTTAGAATTAAACTTGGCTAGGGATGTTAAAGATAACAGGAAGGGATTCTGTAGGTATGTAGCGAATAAAAGACAGGCTAGGGACAACGTGGGCCCCCTCCAGAAGCTCTCAGGAGAACTGGCTACCCTGGATTTGGAGAAGGCTGAGATTCTTAATGACTTCTTTCCTTCGGTTGGGGCTACAGAACAGATGAACATGGGTAGAGCAGTTGATGTCATTTACCCAGACCTGTGCAAAGCATTTGACACTGTCCCACATGACATTCTTGTCTCTAAGTTGGAGAGACATCAATTTGATAGGTGGATCACTCGGTAGATAAAGAACTGGCTGGATGGCCGCACACAGAATTGTGCTCAATGGCTCAGTGTCCAGCTGGAGACCAGTAATGAGTGGTATCCCTCAGGGATCGGTGTTGGGACTGATCTTGTTCAACATCTTTGTTGGTGACATAGACAGTGGGATTGAGTGCGTGCTCAGCAAGTTTGCCAATGACACCAAGCTGTGTGGTTCGGTTCAAAAGGAGCATGACAAGCAGGTTGAAGGAGGCAATTCTGCCCCTCTACTCTGCTCTCCTGAGACCTCACTTGGTGTATTGTGTACAGTTCTGGTGAGCTCAACATAAAAAGGACATGGAAGTGTTGGAACACTTCCAGAGGAGGGCCACGAGGATGATCAGGAGACTGGAGCACTTCCCATATGAAGATAGGATGAGAAAGTTGAGGCTATTCAGCCTGAAGAAGAGAAGACTGCGTGGAGACCTCATAGGGGCTATAGGGATGCTGGGGAGGGACTCTTCATTAGGGACTGTAGTGAGAGGACAAGGAGTAACGGGTTCAAACTTAAACAGGGGAAGTTTAGATTGCGTATAAGGAAGAAATTCTTTACTGTAAGGGTGGTGAGGCACTGGAATGGGCTGCTCAGGGAAGTTGTGAATGCTCCATCCCTGCCGGTGTTCAAGGCCGGGTTGGACAGAGCCTTGGGTGACATGGTTTAGTGTGAGGTGTCCCTGCCCATGGCAGGGGGCTGAAACTAGATGATCTTAAGGTCCTTTCCAACCCTAACTATCCTATGATTCTATGATTCTGTCTAATTCAAATCTACCCTCTTTCAGCTAAATTCTTAATTTCAGCATAATTCTTGTGTAAGCACAGAAGTTCATGATCTAGCTCTCTAGTGTGTGCAGTATCTCTGGTACAAAACACAACCCAATTTCCTCTCTCCCCCAGCTCGGCTGCCTGGCTGGGGTGTCTCAGCCAGGGACAGAGGTCAGAGCACTCCAGTTCTCAGCGCATCTATCCCACATTTTCCTCAAACACTGTGGCACTGGGGCTCAGCCTGACAGTGGCATGCACCCAGCTTAGCATGGGCTTTGCCAGTTTGGACTTGTGATTCTTACAACTTCTTTTAACTCTTTGAGACCTCTCAGAGGATTTTTATGTTTATTTTGAACGTGTAACTTTGAAGATGTCATATTCTGTAACTTTTGTACTGCCTTCTCGCTTCTGTTTTCTTCTTCCCTTTCCCCTTCTAGTTAATGCACTGGCAGAGTCTTATCTCAAACTGGGTGAGATGGGATGGTGGAAACAGATTTATATCATAGCATGTTCAAATACGTTCATTTATAAATTCATCTTGGTAAATAATTTCATAAGAAACTATGTTCAGAAGAAACCAAAAAGAAATCTCTTTGGGGCTTAAATGGATTGAAATAATTATTTTTTTCCTGTAGTAAGCATGTATTTACTGTAGGGTTTTATTATATTTTCTTACAGATATTTTCTCTCAAATATCAGATTCAAATGGACTAATGATATTTACAAAGTTTGATCAGTTTTTGAAAGAAGTTCTAAAACTTCCAACTGCTGTCTTTGAGGGGCCTTCTTTTGGATACACAGAGCATTCTGTTCGGACCTGTTTCCCACAACAAGTAAGCATTAACCACCCAGGATTTCTGTATCACGTGTTAAGCCTGGGTGGGTCATGGTTTGGATGGGAGGTTTGGAGAGAGGGGCTGGTAATAAGTGCTCTAACACCTGAGCAGTTTTAAGACAGTCTGAGTTATTAAAAATAGGATGCCTGAGTCTTAGGCAGCTAAACAATTTTGCATAATTTTGGTTGTTCCTCTCCTTGAAGGGACGCTTCAGTTCCCCATCAGAACAGCAAGGATGATCTCTTTCTTTTCTAAAACATGAAACACAACGTTTGTACTATTTTCCCATGATTATTTATTAAACTTTCTCATTGTTTTAAGTGTTAGTTTCAGCAAATCACTTGCTGTGTGGTTGGCCCTGTACAATGTAAATATATGGTGTACACATAGTTTATTTGTAAATCAATTTTACCACTATGCTTATTGGTATAGCTGTTCTTTCCAAAATTCTTACATTACAGCTGATGTTTGGAGTAGATGTTGTAATAATGATCTTAAAGAGCTTTTTATTTCTTTATGCATTTATTGAAATATAATCATTCCAAGGATTTCTTTCTAATTCGAAAAGTACAAATAGCATAAATAATCCTTAAATGAAGTGTAAGCATGAACCTAGATAATTGTAGGCCTAAAATTGAATGTTTAGATTCTGGTCATGATTATGTTCCGGAAGAAATATTTCTGAAGTATTTAAATTCAGAGTTTATAGTCACTTTTGTTAAACTTAAGTTAATCAGCAATTAGAATATTTGAAACACAGCACAGTAGGAGCAAGCCTTTGATTTAGGAAATGATGAGGGCTGGGAGTTAGGGAGGAGAGAATTTTGTTTTACCAATAGTATAATTAATAAATATTTATTTCTCTTTTCATAGTAGCTGATGCATTTGTGGGCCATACGTGTTTGCATGGCTATGCCACCCTTTCTGATCTGATCAAATCACGTTTCATGCAAGTGGCACTGCTTTTGAATATAGAGCCTCAGCCTCACTATGTGGCTATAGAAATCAGATATTGAATCCTAAGCCCCACATGGTCTGTCCCTGTCTGCAGAAGGAACAGGGATGGGGTTTTGTTTTGTTCAGAAGCCTAGATTCCGGAAGTGACATTTCTTACCCCTAAAGAAGGGCAAATCTCACTACTGTAGCTAAGTGAGGTTTAGTAACTGCCCCTGAATCTGAGCCAGCAGTGTGCCCAGGTGGCCAAGAAGGCCAAGAGCATCCTGACTTGTGTCAGCAATAGTGTAGCTGAGGAGGGCCAGGGCAGTGATCATCCCCCTCTACTCATCATTGGTTAAGCTGTACCTCAAATCCTGTGTTCAGTTCTGGGCCCCTCACTGCAAGAAAGACATTGAGGAGTCTGGAGCTGGGCCAGAGAAGGGCAACAGAGCTGATGTGAAGGGTCTGGAGCACAAGTCTTGTGAGAAGTAGCTGAGGAAGCTGCGGTTGTTCAGCCTGGAGAAGAGGAGACCTTAGCATTCTCTACAACTGCCTGAAAGGAGGTTGTAGCAAGGTGGGGGTTGATCTCTTCTCCCTAACGAGTGATAAGACAGGAACAAACAGCCTCAAGTTGCATCAGGGGAGGTTTAGTTCACATATTAGGAAAAATTTCTTCCCCGAAAGGTTTGTCAAGCATTGGAACAGGCTGCACAGGGAAGTGCTGCAGTCCCTGGAGGGATTTAACAAATGTGTAGATGTGGCACTTACAGGCATGGTTTAGTTCTGGGGTTGGCAGTGCTGGGTTAATGGCTGGGCTTGATAATTTTAAAGGTCTTTTCCGACCTAACAGTTACATGGTTTTGATTTGCATGCGGCTTGCCTGCAGCATGTCTTAGCACTCTGGCTTTGGCTCCCATGAACAGTAAAGCTAGTTCTTCATATTGATTTACTTTTAGAAATTCCTTCGCCTAATTTTATTCAGAAAAATCGAAATCTCTCATGTAAGTCCAGGTTGTAGAGTATGGTAATATTTTTTTTAATTAATCCAGATATACAAGGTATCCCAAGAGGTTCTTTCATTTATTGGAAAACTTTGAAATGGGTCCCAGGAAGTAGATGGGTAATCTGGTTTAGAGTTAATTCCATTTTTTTTATGCCTCTCAGATCTGGAAACAAGCTTCCTAGAGGTGCTACTGTGATATGCTCCCTTTGTAGCCTGTGATTTTGCTCCAGATGGCATTGGTAAAGCTGTGGAGTTTCAGACTTCAGCATGTACATGACAAACGCATAAGCTACATTTGCAGTAGTTAATTAAACACTGCCTTGAGCTGTCCTGTGCTGCTAAGACCAACTGGAATTGTCTAACCACATCCATGTTACTAAACTCTCTTATTCCCACATGGAAGCTATTTATTAAAAATTATTCCTTGCTGATAGTAACGCCTGATTTGGATACTGGAATCATTTGGGGGTGTGAACAGTTAAACTAGGCACAGGGTTAATAACATGAAAGCATGCATAATTTGAGTTTCAGTGCCAGGAATATTCCCTAGTGTTACTTTAACTACCAAGAGGCAAATCCTTCCTGGCCAGCTGTGGCTCCTGGCTACCCATGGAGGTCTTGGCTCTGGAAGACACCTTTTCCTGGTGCCAGAGCCTCAGTTTGGTGCAGTCTGAGAGGTGAAAGGGCAGATAGGCGAATAAGTGTTGGTGATTGTATACCCTACAAACTGTTTTGTTTCTTGGGTTACAGAGGGAATAATTCCAACTTGTTGTGCACACAAAATGGAGTTTATTGGGATGATTTTGGCAAGAGCTCCATTCTTTGTGATGGCTTGCAGATGTATAAAGAGCTTCCAGTATTACTTCTCTATTATAGGTTGAGTGGGGGATTCCACAGATGTAAGATATCATACTTTTCTTAAGACTTTCGTTCACTTGGCCACAGCCCCCGTATTTGTCAGAGAAGTTGTATCACCATGACATTCCCTGCCTTAGTCAAAATCCTTCTGTGTTAGTGGCACAGCCTGTCCTGTTGTTGCAGAGGTGTGTCCACTTTTCATCTCATTTACAGAGCAGTTTAATTTCTGCATTCCTACTGAGCGGAGACATTCGCTTCTGAGACTTGGGAGCCAGGAGCTTGGCTGCTGTACAGTCCAACTGCGCATCATTCTATTGAAACTCAGCAGCACAAGCTATACAAGCAGGCCTAGGTAGGCAGTGGTTTGTGCATGCCTTACAAAAGCTTTGCTAAAGCATTGGCTGACTTAGGCTCTGCCAACAGCATGGCTGATAGTTAAACTAGTCAGATCACAAACTTAACAGAGTTGGAACGATGTACTGTTGCTAAAGTGAGTAATAAGGATATATTAAGGACAGGATGGTCTTGTGTATAAAGTATGACGTAAGCATACTCTGATAGAGCATAAGACACAGAATGGTTAGAGATGCAGGTAGGGTCTAATATACAGCTCCTTAGACCAGTATAACTTGTTTTGACTGCTGTAGAGTTATAAATCATATATCTTTGTGCAGGCTCAGGGGATGTGGTTTTGTGCCACATTTCCCCACATGTATCTGTGGGGAAATATATGCATTAACACCTTGTTGAAACAGGTGTGTTGGCAGTGTAACAATAAAGCTGGCTGATTTTTTTGCTTTTGAAGCAAGCCTCTAATGTTCTTTTAAATGTAAGAATAGCATTGATATAACCTGTCTCTGCACCCACCTGCAGGAAGACCTGATGCTACAGAGCTATTAAGACAAGTAGGTATGCTAACAACAATTGGTAAAAACAGTTATTAAAATGGAGTAGTCAGCAGGTGATCACAGAGATCATGCAGAATTGCATTTGTTCTCTTGGGGAGCATTTGACCCTCATGACTGATAAGCATTCACATTTACTAATTTTCCATTTATGTTTTTGGAGTTTGGGACCTGCTAGCAGATTATTTAATTGTGTTACATCACAGTGGTGGCTGAGTGATATTTTGTGGTTGTTCCGTGGCTGGATTCTGAACCCAGTGAGAAATGTTAGACCAGCTGCAAGAAAGGGCTTTGTCTAGGCTCATTCTCCAAGACATAATTTCTAGGAGGAGAATCCTGTTTGCTTTCTTGTCAACTGAGCCATTAGTGAGAGCACCTCTGCCCAGACAGACAAAATGTAGCAATGATCATAGAATCATAGAATAGTTAGGGTTGGAAAGGACCTTAAGATCATCCAGTTCCAACCCCCCTGGCGTGGGGAGGGACACCTCCCACTAAACCATGCCACCCAAGGCTCTGTCCAACCTGGCCTTGAACACCGCCAGGGATAGAGCATTCACAACTTCCCTGGCAACCCATTCCAGTGCCTCACCACCCTTACAGTAAAGA
>JANRGW010029664.1:0-25849 GCA_024733675.1 Psilopsiagon aymara
GCTGAAAGTCAAAACCACAGCACTGCACCAGCTACCAAGAAGGAGAAAAATGACTGCTACTGCTGAACCCATGACAACTTCTTTAAACCAATTTATCCCCAGAATCTTCTGTAACATCTAGCTGATTGCTGTCTGTTTTCCCTGGCTTTGCTCCATGCCTTTGAGTAATTTCTCTCACCAGCTCACTCAGTGGCTTCACCATGAAGAGATTTCCTGATAAGTTTCAGATTTTTCCTGTGCCCCTCAGGCATTCTGGGTTACCAAACAAAATTAATCTGGGGCCCCTGGCTGTGATCCGACTGATAGGAAAAAAGGTTTCTGTTCCCTGGACTCCATATTTGATGTTTATTCACCTGATTTTCAGTTCATGCCTACTGCATGTGTGTTTCAATGCATTTCATCACCTGCTTTCCTCTGAAAGGCTGCCAAACGCCACTTCACTTTTATAGGAATTTAAAGGAACTTGCACCAAACTTGCTTCAGACCCCAGGGAAGCTGACTTCTGAGTTAACCTGTCTACCTCACCTCCAGTCTGCCGCTGTAGTGGAATTGTTGCAGCAACTCTTCTCCTCCCTTTGGAAAGGACTGTAGGAGAAAGGCACAGATCACCATGGGTATCCCACTGCCTGATTTTCTTCCAGTACTGCAGGGCATGGAGTTGGTTGGTGCTTTACAGCCATGAATCCCAGCATAAGCTCCAGCTTCAAGGTGCTTTGCCAGCACAGGATGATAAAGCAAGGCAGGCACAGGGGCTGGAGGCTTCAGGCCAAAAATGCTAGCCCAAAGGCCAGGGATTCACTGTTACCTTTCCTCCAAGCATCCTGTGTTCTTCAGCATGTCATTATAGGTTAAAAGATACCTGTGCCAGGACATCCACCTATGTACATATCTGGAATATTTACCTGCAGTGTACCTAGCTCCCCGCAACTACTAATAATCTAATTAACAGTGTAAATAACTACTCCTTTTTATCTCTAAAAATCAGTATAAATGAGAGCTGTTTGAAATACCTGGAAAAATAACTAGTAGAGCTCTACTTTGTAGGGGTATTGCTCAAGGATAAATGTATAAAAGTTTGCAAGGTACTCAGCTCGTGTTCTGGGGGCTGTAACAGTGTCAGAGGCAATTCAAGCATGGAAAAATTCTAAAATGTGGAAAAAAATCCAAATCAACAGGTTACTTTCACGTACTTGGGGTAGGGCATTTGTTGCGCCTTTTAGAGGTTGACTGTGAATTAGTTTATCAAGAGAGACAGGCCTATGGCAAGACTAAGCTTTCCTAGAACTATAGACTCAGCTGTGGTGGTAAAGGGGATCCACTGCGTTGGCCCCTGGGGAGTAGCTGATACAGAAATGACTCTGTGCTTAGGCAGAATTGAGCATGTAAAAACTCCCCTAGGCCATAGGAATGAGGTTTTGAGCCACTGAGGCTTGATTAAAGCTTGAAACATGTATCTTTTGTAGGCCATTTTAGTTTTGGTTTTTAAGGAAGGCCAAACCCTCGAGAAGTTTGCTTTTAGATGTCACCTGCTTATTTCTCATTATTAAAAATAAATTCACTTATCTTCCCTGCAGTAGCAAGTAACAAATACAAGGTAGTGCATAACAAATGCATATGTCAGAGCACAACTTCACTGAGCAATTTCACTTGTGATGCTAGACGAGATATTAGTCTGTCACTAGAACGATGCCAGATTGCAGACAGTGAGGATCTGACTGCTAATTTTCCTCTCCCAGTGGTCTGTACTATTTTGAAAATAAATTCTCTTTAATGAAAACTCCATTAACATTATTCTCTTTCACTGCTGTTAGCTGAGAAGGTTCCATTGACTTTATTATAAAACCATCTTTCAAATAAACTTATTCTGATGACTTCTTATTCTGATGATGAGAAATATCTCTGAATAATGTGAGAGGAATAAAAATGTGCTGCCCTTTTTTTCTGTAAGGAACATATTGTAAAAGGTGCCAGCTCCACCAGAACCACTTTGTGAGAGCTTTTGTGGTTTCCTTGATAGCAGGGCTGTAGACAACTGTTTTTTCCATCTCAGAGTGGCTCTCTGACATATCCCATTTGATACCTGATGAGATTGCACAGCCATCTTAAAATGTTCAGCACCAGATCCTCAGCCTGTGTAAAAAGCCTCAGCTCCATTAACTTCACCGGAGATGTGTCTATTTACACCAGCTGGCATAGTGTGAAATGCAGCTACTGTCCATGGAGCGGAGAGGATATGAAATGTCAGAGAGGCAGCAGCTGACAAAGAGATTATATTTGACAACAAAAGAGGAGTAGAATGAAATCTCTATTACTGTTTTTAGTGCTACTACTAAATGCTTTCCACTAAATGCCACAAATCTTTTCCTCCTACAAGGAGCAGGCTTGTGTTAGCACAGATCACAATTTACAGTGTGCCAACAATTCCTGAGGACCCTTCTAAGTCTTAAGGTTTATATAAACTCTCTTACATTTGCAGGTTGCAACAAAATTAGACCTAAGATCCACAGGTAGTCATCCCAGATGTTAAAATGTCAAAATTTTTCTTATGAAGGGTAACAAAACAGCTCATAGCAAAATTCCTGGGAAGCCTGTGCACCTACCAAAGAGTGTTTGATAGGCTTCTTTGCTGTGGCCACACCATGTTCTCGTCCAAGACAATAAAGCCCTGGGGGCATACCATAAAAGCAGCAAGCAATTCATGCCAGGCATGTCCTGCTGCTCACTTGGTGGATGACAATAGCCCTAATTCTCAGCAACAAGCTCTTTCTCGCTAAGTTCAGTGATTCAGGGAGGTTGAATATTTGCTTTCTTTTTATCAGATGACATTCTCTGTTTCTTTTGCCAGGCAGCAAAGAACACATTGCTGATTAGAAAATAAAGGGTTTTATTGTCTCCTGTCTGCAAACATGGTAAGGTATGACAAGGTACACATTACCTTTATCCTTCCTGGCCTTCTAATGAGCTGCCTATATGGTTTTTTGCAGTCCAAGCTGCCCCCTCACTACAATGGAAGTGGAAGGTGGGGCAGGAGCATCTGTGCTGCAGTCAGCTTCAAGCAGAGGAGAAATCCCTGCTTGAGCTTGTTCCTACTTAGAAACCCATGGGATGCATTCAGTCATCTCCTTCACCAGACATGGGTAGAATTATGAAGAATTACTATTTTTGCAGTATGGCAATGGGTCAGTTTCTAGGTCTTCAGAACTGTTTCATTGATGAAAAATAAAATGGTTGAAAATTAAGAGACCTTAACAGCCTTTGCCCTAATCTCCAGATCTGTTTTAGGTCACGTATGGGGGAATATGGTTTCACACAATTATAAATTAATGAGGAGTATGTTATTAGTGACAATAAACTCTTTGTGGTTTATGGTTTGCTGAAGAATGCTTTTTAAAAGAAGAGTTTGTGCTCTCAGGGCAATTTATGTTGGAACAAGAGTGTCTGTAAACTGCAGGTGTCTCATTAAATTCTGCTGGTGATTAGAAGAAGCAGCCATGTGCAGAGATGTTCATCAGGGGCTCCATGATTTGTGTTGTAATGCTCGTTTCTTCCCTAATAGTTACACATTACTTAGCATTGATGCTCAGCTGCTGTGAGCAGAACTCTGCAAAAACAGTCAGTTTCCATTCAGAAGCGAGTGGCATGGAGCCAGCTATTGATTTATAGACTGACACATACCCCTTCATAATGACCGTGAGAATGTTTGCTACTTACCTGTTACCTTTCTTCAGGAGTGTATTAAAAGTAATTTTCCACTTGTTAGACAGAAGCACACAGCATAATATTTTAACTGTTCATTTTCATAGATCTGCAAAGGGCTGCTTTGGACAGAGAGAGAGGTTGAGAAAGTTTGTCAGTATTCCCAGTTCTGGTTAAATGGTTTGGCCTGAAGGCAAGATGGATACATGCCTATTTCTTCCCAGCATCAACATGTGTTTGAAAACAGCAACTTGGCATAATGCTTTAAAAAACCCAAAAACTAAACACAAAACAGCAACCCTTTTCTATCTGCCACATATTCTACTTCTTGGGGGTGAAAAAGCAGTAATATTCAAGCTTCTAACAGAAGCGATACATTATTTAGAATCTTGCTATGTCTTATTCATCTGAGCAACTAAAAGGCACTTATTTTTGTATTTCTGTGGAATTTAGTTTATAATTCTCTGCTAGTTACATGACAGCTACCTTTTGAAGTCTTTGTGCCTCCAGTGCTTGGCTGATCTCTTTTTGTCCTTAATCTTTCAATTGTGCCTAAGATAAAAGAGGAGCAGTGGGGTTTTCTTAGCACTGGGGTTCTCTCTGGGAGGAATAATCTAAGTCACAGTAAAGGATACAAAACTATTTGCCTTGATTCCAAATTTTCCTCACATTGAGGTCTTGCAGTGGACACAGATTGTTCTCTTGCCCCTGAAGGTCTTTTACAGAGCAGGTCAGAGGGGTCCAAATGTAAACTCAGGCATTATCTATTACTGGTCCTGTCCAGTACCTGGCACAATGAAGCCCTTATCCACTCAGCCTAATAGAGTCAACAAAATATTTAAACCATGACCAATTTGTCCTAGAAGTTCAGATGGTGACTAAGGTTTGGGATTCTAGAATTTTACAGAGGATCCATCCTGTTGGCAATCCAGTTCCTTGACATTCATGAAACTCTTGTTCTCCCCATTACTCAGCTTCCCCAAAGCCTGAGCTGGCTTTGGCTAGGCCAGAGTGTGAAATCTGTGCTCCAGCTTAGAGTAGAAAATGCCTACAAACAACTGCATGGGGAACTTGTTTGATAGAGATCAAATATGTGATTTTGGCTCCTTCCCATGAAGAATAGCCACAGTTAGAAGAAACATTTGGGTATTAATAGTTAGAAAAGACCATTATGTTTCTCTGATTTTTAAACTGTGGTTGGCATTTTTGAAGGGCTGGATGCTTGCAGTGAGACATGGAGGTCCCCTAGTCCAACCTCCTGCTTAAACGGGTCCCAGTTACACCGGATTTCTCAGAGCCTCATCCAGTCAAGCTCGACTATATCTAAGTACAGAGACTGCGCAAACCTCTCCGGGACCCTGTTCTGGTGCTTGACCCTCTTCGCAGTATAAAACGTTTTTGTAGTACTGAGTGGGAATTTCCCATGTTCCAGGTTGTGCCTCTCATCCCACCGCCGCACACTTTCAAGAAGAGTTTGGCTCCATCTTCTTTGCATGCTCCTATTAGCTGTACACAGCAGTCACTTCTGAAGGCTAAATGAGCCGAGTTCTCTCAGCCTCTTGTCATAATAATCTTCCCCATCCCTGTGCAAGAGAGAAGCTGTATTTTTCTGATATGACTTTCTTTTTGTAATGAAAAGACATCATTATCTTCTGCTTTTAATAGCGTTTCAGAGTATCAGAAGTGTCCATAGAGATGCATACAAGCACCCTTTAAAATCCCATACCTACTGATTTGGCATCGCTTCAGCTCTGTTCTGCACTCCCGTATCATTTGCAGCTTGAGAATATGCACTCAGAGCAGCTAGTTTAAATATTTAAAGCTATGTAGGTGCACACTCCAGCTACCACACTTTCATCCAATGCCCTAGCCACTATGTGTGCCTGCACTGAAATCTCTGTTGCTTCCAGAGATTCCATGTGACCTGGCTGACAGCTTTGTGAACTCCTTTGCTGTTCTTTGCTGTCTATAATATGGAAGGATGAAGGCCAACAAATTCTTTCTATTCCTTTGTGCTTTCCAGAAAAAATGCCTTATTTTGTAGTGATTATTCAGACAATTCTTATCTGTTTCCCACATGGAAGAGCAGATAATATTAAATTCACCACTATAATCTTTTTGCAGCATACTACATTATGGCAGTAGGTCTTTCTCAGCAAAAGTTGTGTGAGGCTGTCAAAATCCTGGAGCTGTGGGAACAAAATGTACTAAATAGATGAGGAACTTCCATGGTGCCAGGTTTGTGTTCTTTCATTGCCCTTTTTGACAGGAAGTGATGTTCCTCTGAGGCACCAGTCTCAGCGTGGGAAAGGCTATTGCAGCCTGTTACAGAGGAGCAGGAGGGCAAGATGTAGGGTGAGATCCCCACACAGAGCCCACCATTGCACTGGGTCTGGGAAGACTCCCAGTTATTAGACTTTCCTGGAGGAGACACCTCAGCACTGGGAACAGTGCTAAGAGACTCACCCTTCAGTACTCTATGAAGATGCATTGGAGAAGCAGCTTTTATTTCCCAGTGAGCTTGCACTGAAGGACTGAGAGAGTGAATGCTTGTAACTCATCGCTTAATGATCATCGCTATTGATCTGTCTGCTCATCCCCCAGGTGGAGAACAGAAGAAGAACCCATGCATGCCCCTGAGCCCTCTGCCCTGTCCTCCAGCTGAGAGGAAGTGCCTGAGGTGGAAGCAGAGCCACAGCCTCACTGCCTTCATGCTAGGTGCCATCACTGAACCAGCAGTGTGGAGCGGTAGAGGTGGAATATGTCATAGTCCTTGAGGAGCATCCCTGGATTGTTTCTGAGGTGGCACAGCCATACGTTGTCTTTTCCACGGAGATTTCTGCTAGGGAAAGAAAAAAAAAAAGCTCTGGGCTACTGTTCTGTACTGTCACATTTATTAAATGAGCTTATTGCTCGTATTACTCCTATGTCTGCCCATTTAAAATGCAAGGAGCTCCTCTTCTCCTGCTGAAGTGACTCATAGAATCACAGAACCATAGAATAGTTAGGGTTGGAAAGGACCTTAAGATCATCTAGTTACAACCCCTGCCATGGGCAGGGACACCTCCCACTAAACCATATCACCCAAGGCTCTGTCCAGCCCGGCCTTGAACACCACCAGCAATGGAGCATCCACAACTCCCCTGGGCAACCCATTCCAGCGCCTCACCACCCTTATAGTAAAGAGTTTCTTCCTCATATCCAATCTAAACTTCCCCTGTTTAAGTTTTAACTTAAACAGGGGCACACACCAAAATGCCAGTGAGTTATGCTGGTGCAAATCCAAATTGAAGCTTAAAACATGCTAATATCACATGTGAATTAATGCAAGAACATATGCAAGGGAAAATGAATGCAAAGTGAATGAGGTGGGGATGAAGATCTGTCCCTGCAGAGCCTGTTTGCCGGCATTTCAGTAGCGCTTATCACTGTTCTGTCTGCCTTTTGGCTCCATTTTGCTGCTTTGAGAAATATGTTCTGAAATGGCAGTGGAAATTCATGCAGTGTACTTGCATTATCTATTACCTCTTCAGAGATATTGCTTTGGCTAATATGATACTGTTCATCCAATATTTTCTAAAAGTTGGAGACTAGAATCTGATCCAACAAACTTAACTCTTTAATCACTTAAGAAAGCTCATTGAAATCAGTGGTAAAAATGCAGAACTTGATTAAACCTCCTGTTAATTGTTCATTGTTTCTGTACACTATGTTATGCTCATTTATGTTGCCAATTACTCTTGCATTTTCCCATTTTTTACAGAAAATAACAGGAAAAATAAAAATACCAAGCATTTGCGGACTATTCACTGAGCATTTGTAACATGAAGTTACAGTCCAATGAACAGATTCATGAGGCTCTCTGTGTGCACAGACTGCCTTTACTCCACAAACAATTGAATACGATGACTAAGAGAAAGGCCATGGGTATAAGTTTGTAAAGGTTATTTTTTGTTCCTCTATACTCCAGTTGAGATACACAGTTTTACCAAAAGTCAATTGTTTCAATCCATGTGAAAGCATAACTGAATGTAGGTTGGGCAGAGCATTTACTTGTACATATGTAATCTAGACTCAGAATGGATAATACTGGTATCTTTACATTAGAAATGAAATTCACCCTTGAACAAGAGAAAAATTTAAAAGCATGTTTTCCCAGATATTCATTTTCGTAAGATAATGGAAAAAAATCAATTTCCTAAGGGCAAAGATGCAACCTGAAATGTCTCACATAGTAATGGGAAAGAATTGGCATGCCTGTGAAATGTGGAGTAGTAAACACGTTTTTCCTTTTTCATTTTCTTTTGAATGGGAAAGAAGCAAAGAGCTTTAAATTATGCAAATGCAGACAGCTGCTAATTCATAAATGTACATGGGGTGTTGGTTGAAACATGTAGTTTCTCTGCTACTTACATTTAGCCAGATAACCACTTTAGAAATAAATATTCACCTCTGTACTTCCCTGCAGTTTTGCATGTCATAACTTTAAGAGAATGAACCCATCCTGAACTTGATGCAGTTTGGTCTTTTCCTGCAGCAGATGAATCTTGGAGAGATTATAACCAATTTAAGCAGGATGGGGGATTCTGTTTCTAACTAGCTACAAGCAACCGCCAAGGAACCAGCGAGGGAAAATAAGAGGTATTCACAACAGTCTCCAGCTTGGATTACATGTATCTTGAAAGCACTAGCAGCAGATGCTTGTGGAAGTGATTATGCACTGGATCATATGCACATCCTTCTGGCTGCCATCACCACTTAGGCGCATTTGCAGTGTAAGAAGAAGCCCCTCCAGTTTACAGAGAAAAAAGCTAAAAGTATATTGCAGAAGGCACTGATAACCATATTGTTTAAAGGAGATCAGCAATCACTCTGCTGCTTAGGGGACCAAGCCTTCAGGATCAAAACTTTAAACAAACTACAGGATTATGGATTGCAGCCCCTCAGGGATTTCAACATTTTGCCTTCTATTAATTTATAGACATAACAACACTTCTGTTAAGAAAAGAAAGCACCCTCTTTTTTTTTTTTTTTTTTTTTTTTTTTTTGCTGTTACTAATTAGAGCAGTTTTCTGCATTTATGTAAGTAGTAGTCCCAAAAGCTTTTGCTAAATTGTTTTACTCTGTCTACCCTTTAGGCTGAAGATGTCATTATACAGCTCCACAGTCTGCTTGACAGATCCTTAGACACATATGACAAATGGTTTTGGAGATGCCTGCACTATATCCTCTGTGCTGCTGTTCTTTTTTATTTTAAAGAGCTACAGCAGAAGTGTTTGGGATTCTTTTTTCCCCAATCAATTTATTGGCATTCACTGATTTTTCACTATTTAGTCTCTTAGTTGCTTTTTTAGCAGGTTCAGCTGTCCTGGGTTTTCATTCTTTAAAGCAACTTATTCTGTCCCCCTCTACATGTTGCTGACTTTCTGCTACTGAAAGCCTAGTAGCCTTTGTCCTGATTTCACTGAGGATCTAGGAAAGCGGCAGAGATAGAGGCTCCTGCAGAGTGATTTTGCTTATTGCTTGGACTTGCTTCAGGTCAGCCCTGACAGAGGGATTTCATCATTCATCTATACGAGGCTTCCAAGAGCATGTGCTGAGATGGCTAATCTGATTGTATGCTTCCACTGATACTGGTTATGGGGTTTTTTTACAAGGCTCCAATGTTACAGTCTGATACTCATTAAAAGCTGCTGTTTATCATCTTCCTGCCCATTACATACAACAATATGAGCTGCTGAAAGACAAGAGTCATGGTATGTGGCTTCTTTAATTTTCTTTTTTTTTTTTTTTTTTTTAAACTACTGGGGAAAAAAAGGCAGCTTGGGTCTACACTTCTTAACAAAGGAAAAAAGTTATCAGTGAGGAGTCCCTAACTCCTTCCAATTCGTGATCCCATTTTTCATACATTAATAGAACTATAGAATAGTTGGGGTTGGAAAGGACCTTAAGATCACCCAGTTCCAACCTGTAGATAGTCTTTCTTTTACTCAGTATTTCTAATTACAAGAAAACAAACACTTCTCTCTCTTCTTACCCAGTTCCTAACATATGGTTGCTGGTTGCTGCTGGCTGCTGCTGGTTGCTGAATGCTCTCAGTGGAGGTGGGGTCTGTGAATTCACACTCGGGATTAGTAACCTCTACTATGGCTATAGCAATGACCTGCTGTTCTGGGTTAGTCACCATTAACTCAGCCTCAGAACACAAGGAGACCATGTAGACCCTTTGGAGCAAGGAGTTTTGCTCTGTTTCACATCACCCTAGTGCAGGTCTATTGTTTGCAGATGTTTCTGCAGAGCATACAATGCCAATTGGAAAAGAATCTGCATTTGAGAAGTAGTTCTGTGAAAATCTTGAACAAAGGGTTGAATTTATCATTCCTAAAGAGTAAGAAGTAGACCTCCAACTGAATCCACCTCTTGTAAAATGTGGGAAAAGACAGTGTATTTAGATTATTGCAGAGTTGAAGCACATGCTGCTAACTGAGATGCAAATAAGGACTAAACAATGACTTAATGCCATTCCTATTTCACAGAGAGCTATAAATATGGGGACAAAGTTGCTGAGTAAAGCGCTAATGCAGCAAGTGGTGGAAATTAATCAAGAGATAGTGCCACTTTTATAGGGTAAAAAGGATTCAGGAGCAGACTGACCAAGCAAAGGGATGGGGCCTTGATCAATTGAACAGGAGCCCACTTCTTGGACTAAGTGGCCATTCCCAACCAAATGCTATTAATGAACCTATATAAGAAGAGTCATCTTTCATATGGAGGGGTAAATAGGATGAAGAATCATAGAATCATAAAATGATTTGGGTTGGAAAGGACCTTAAGATCATCTAGTTACACCCCCCCTGCCATGGGCAGGGATATCTCACACTAAACCATGCCACCCAAGGCTCTGTCTAACCCGGCCTTGAACATTGCCAGGGATAGAGCATTCAGAACTTCCTTGGGCAGCCCACTGCAGTGCCTTACCACCATTACAGTAAAGAACTTCCTCCTTATATCTAACCTAAACTTCCCTTGTTTAAGTTTTAACCCATTGCCCCTTGTCCTCTCACTACAGTCCCTGATGAAAAGTCCTTCCTCAGCATCTTCGTAGGCCCCCTCCAGATACTGGAAGGCTGCTATGAATCTTAATGGTCTGTGATTTCACAAAGATGCAGTGAGCTAGATATGAAACAGGGGTGCCAGGAGGCAGATGCTTTGGAGATAGCTGCAAGTAACTGAAACCCAGCAAGCAGAAACCCTTGCAGCTCAAATTCACAGCACAACCAGTATGCAAAAATGAAGTGGGAAACTGGGAAACTGTCCTGGGTTCAGCAGTAGCAGACATTTTTCTCCTTCTTAGTAGCTGGTGCAGTGCTCTAGTTTTGACTTTCAGCCTGGGAACACCAACGTTTCTGGTTGCTGCTCAAATATTTACTCTGACCAAGAACTTTCTGAGTCTCATGCTCTGCAGGGAGGAGGGAAAGCTGGGAGGAAGCAGAGACAGGACACCTGACCCGAACTGACCAAAGAGGTATTCCATACCACAGCACTTCATGCCCACTATATAAACTGGGGGCAGTTACCTGGAAGGGAGAGATCACTGCTCAGGTTGGGCTGGGTGTCAGTCAGTGGGTGGCGAGTGGTTGTATTCTCTTCCCTTGTTGTTTCTCTTGTCATTGTCATTATTGGTGGCAGCAGCAGTGGTTTGTGTTATCCCTTAGTCACTGGACTGTTCTTATCTGAACCCGTGGGAGTTATATTCTTTTGATTCCCCTCCCCATCCCTCCCGGAACAGAGGATCTCTACTGATGTATAGGAATTTTAAATGGAGCATTCAGGTGTTAAAAGAAAACGAAACAATACACAGCAAAGCAATACTCTTGTATTACACATTCCATTTTTGACAACTCTTCATTTTCTGAGCATAGACCAGCAATGCTTCACTGGAGAATTTCCCATCACTGCTGGCTGCTGCATTGCAACAGATGATGTCAACAGCCCAGGTTCAACAGTGCACAGGACTCTCATTCAGTACCCATCTGACCTGGCCATGCCCTCTGAATTGCGTGCCAGCAGTGTATATCCCTGTGCCAGGGCTAATTTTTGTGGGCAGTGCTGCCAACACAGTATGAGAAGGTCTTTGTTGGAAGGGAGCACCAGGCCACTTTAAAAAACACTTGTGGAGGCATTTACACTGAAAACAGGGATGTAAACTAATACAGGCTCAAATGATTGCAGTTTGCACTTGTCTCCATCTTCTTTTCTTTCTATCCCAAGGAAGTAAAGGCACAGCTATTGTTTTATTCCTGATTTGGTCATTGGTACCCTGCCAGATAAATTGAATATTTAATTTCCTTCACTGGTAATATTATTCTCTCTTTTTTCTCAGGTTTGAGTGACTTTACAAGCTCATGGGGGGCAGTGAAGAATCAAGCCCTGCATTCACACTGCCTGTCGTATTCTCTTTGTCTTTCCACTTGCTGATGAAGGTGTACCAAAGCCTGTCAGAGCTGGCTGCATCAGTGGTACGCAATCTCTCATCGTAGCCAAGTACAAATGACCCATTTGTGCTGCTCTTCAGAGGTTCCTGAGGATTATTCACTGTATCCTGGAAAGAAGAAGTAAAACCTAATGACCTGGGAATGTATGTGGTGTGGGGAAAGGACATCTCTGCCAGGTGGAGGTGGCTGCAGCCAGGTCCTGCAGTGCTTGAAGAAATCTGTTGTAGGCAGATTCCTTTCCTAAATCCTGCCAAGAAGTGCCTTCTGAGCAGGGTGATGTTCCACAAGCGTTTGGTTGCCTCCAGCTTTTGCTTTCCTGTGTTTTTTTCAACCTGGTTTAAAACTGAAGCATCACATCTGACAAAAACTCAGACTGTTTGAAATGCAAACCTGAGAATGGGAAGGAGTCCTGCCATGGTGGAGTGTGTGCTGCACTGTACCCTCTGGGCTTGTGAAGGAGAAAAGAATTAATGGGATCAGGGAAACAGGGCAATGATAATGTGTAAGATTCCCAGCAGTGTTTGGTGTATATGTTGCATCACTCCTGAACTAGAAAGGATCAGTGCCTTCAGTAGGGCTGTTGTATAGGGAACAAACAAACCCTGATCACACCACCAGGCTCTGAAGCATCATTTCCACAGCTGATCTCAGTGCCTTCCCTTCTCAGGGGACCCCACGAAGTTGCTCATATAAGGTAAAGAGAGTTATCCTTTCCCTGTCTCAGAAGGATAGATGTAGTTCTGAGGGAGTCACAAGAGCACAGACATTAGCTGGTAATAACAGGATCACAGGACTTGGAGATGAAAGGTTACTTCAAGGTAGGTTCATAGATGAAATTGCATGTACATCATTCCTGAGAGGCACTCACTCTTGCCTGTAGTTAAAAATCACAGCTTATGAAGATGGAAGATTTCCCAAAAGATCTGTGCCACATCTCCACTGTTACTATTAAAAAGCCTGTAACAAATGTCCAGCCTGAATTTCTCCTTGCTACAATTTAAGCTCATTGCTCATCATACCCACCAAGAATACGGGCAGGGCAGTTATTTCCTATTCTCTTTTTGCCAGTCTTTCTGTTCCTGAAGAGTGTTAATATGCTTCTCTTCACTCTCTTCTTCCTCACACTAAATGCTTCACAAAGCAGGCCATATTTTTACTTATGTCTTCTTATTTCTCCTTCGTCTCTGATTCTTCATCTTCTCTCTGCCTGATACTTTATCTGTCACAGAGTCACAGAATAGTTTATATTGGAAGGAACCTTAAAGATTATTTAGTTCCCCCCCCCCCCCCCCGCAACAGGCAGGGACGCCTTCCACTAGACCAGGTTGCTCAAAGCCCCAGAACTGCCAGGGATAGAGCATCCACAACTTCTCTGGGCAATCTGTGCCAGTGTGTCACCAACCTCACAATAAAGAACTTCCTTATATCTAATCCAAGTCTAAATCTAAATCTGAATAATGTATTACTGAAGCAAGCAGCAGCTTATCTTCACCACAGCTCCAGGCAAGGCAGCCTCCCTTGCCCTTGCCAAAGG
Organism: Psilopsiagon aymara; assembly: GCA_024733675.1. NCBI lineage: Eukaryota > Metazoa > Chordata > Aves > Psittaciformes > Psittacidae > Psilopsiagon > Psilopsiagon aymara. Next base: position 13,726 of record JANRGW010029664.1, read on the forward strand.
TTTCCTGAAGGCTTGCATGATTTTTAAAATTGTGATAGTTTATTGCAAGAAATAGAAAAAAACCCAAACAGCTTCAGTGTGAAAATCTGAGCTACTTTTGGGTAAGTAAGTGTCAAGGTCCACTAAGCAGATCGCGTTTTTCTGGTCACATGTTTGTGTGTCATTAGTGCTCACAGGCTTCTAGGCTGTCATAAGGTTGAGGGATACAAAGACAAAAAAAGATCAGGTGTTGTTATATGTCTCACATCCACAAACCAGTATTGTCCTGAGCTGAGGGCTGTTAGAACCTGTTGGATTTTCTATTTGTGGGGTTTTCAACGGTCTTCATGCCATAACCTGCTCATGAATATATTGCACAGCACTGGCCCAAACACTTGCAATATCTTCTGAACCCATGTGTTAAGATTCTCCAGCCACAGCTACTCACACTTGAAAGGCAAATTTAATACCTTTAAATTAATGAAGAGATCTTTATTTATGTAATTTATTGCAAGATAATGAATTCGTACATAATTTTTCCTTTAGAGTGTTAAAAAAATACTGCGTAAGAAAACTCCTGGTCTGGACATTGTTCTGTTCAGTGCAAAGGACAGATTGTTGGCATTCCTGGGTAATTCTGCTCTCTGGCAGAGTAGTGCTTCTTATCAAATGCTCTGATGTACGAGTGCCTGAGGGCTTGTTCGCATGGGAAAATTCAGTGGCATTATTCATACATCTCCACTGCAGAATATGAGTACCCACATGGGAATTCAGCAAGGGTATTTTGCTCTTGAAAAGGCCTGAGTATTGTTATATCATTTCTCCCCAGAAAGACAGCTATGGCACAGGTAATACAACACACCAGAAAAAATGCACCTGGGGACATCAGAAAAGACTGCTTTGTACAAAAGCAACTCTTGACTTGTGTGACAATACATTTCTCTGTTTGAGATAGTTTCTTAATCTGAGCACTCTGCCCCTACTTAAAAAAAACCCCACTCATTCTACTGAGAAATTAAAACTAACACAACGCATGTACTTATCTACACCCATCCACCTACTATTAGTCTTACTGCACTTATGCTTTTCTTCTGTAAATGCATCCTTACTCTGAGCACCACCCTCAGACAGATGTTATCTGAGCAGTGACTATACCTCCTGGTAAGCAAGCAATGTGCCAAATGCTGATGGAGAGGGCTAAGGTTAGCTCAGGAAAAAAAAGCAAGAACAGAATCCAGGTAATACAAAACAATCTCACACTTGAAAAGATATTAACAACATGTGCCGCACCTGCAACCATGAATTTCATTTGCATAGGAGAAAAACAATCTGTGCTCTAAATGTAATACAATGGGTAGGAGGGATGGAAGAAAGGAGAAAGAAAACACAGACTGCCTCACATGCAGTGTCCCTTAGCAGTGGCTGGGATGTGGCCTTTGCAGTTCTGCCTTCCGTGTCTACTCTGCTCTTTGTAGTTCTTGCTGAGAGACGCGAAGCAGGTGGTATAGCTTGGAGAGAGATTTCAGAGTCCTCTGGTGCCCAGCAGCATCCACATGCCCCTGCTCAGCACACTCCTGCACAGCTTGCTGTAGCTGCAGCTGCAGTGGGAGAGAAACCAATGGCCCTCGGAGACTTGGGAAAAACCAGCGACGGAATATTTTGTCACAAATTACCTGAGGGAAGGAAAAACAGCAGATTGTTGTCTTTCAGGAGCTGCAGCTAATGTACTGTAGAAAATGTCAGCTGGATCCAGAATGCCCCCAGCCATTCAGACAGGAAGGTACAGAAAAGGAGCATCCACAAAGGATGAGGAATCCCTCTTCTTCTCAGACTGCTCTCGCATTTCTGCATGGCTGGTGTTGAGGGTGTAGAAGAAGCAGGCAAAAGGCCACCAAGCTATGGCCTCCCAGTCCCTCTGCTGTGCTATAGCCTTCCACCAACACAACCTGGGTGAGCTATTACACCCCATGGATTCCCCTTTCCACTACATCCACATACTACATCTGTAATGTGAAGAATCTCAGCCACATCTTACACCTGGGCAGCTCTGACTTTACCATTACTGGAGACAGTAATGCTAATCCCCTTCCCCTATTTCCTTCACTCTCCTATCTATCTAAGACATTGGGCTACCAGCTACACAAACCCATGGCAAATAAACACTAGTGATTATAAAGATCTATTTCGTGCCCCAAGATGGGGTTTCAGAGCAGGACTGGCACTTAGGTGGCCATATTTCAAAACATGACTATATTCATCTCACATTCTTCTAGTACGTACCATACATTTTAGAGTCAATGTGACTTTAAAAGAAATGGATGCATAAAGCAGCTGTGTCTACTCACTTGCAAGTTGTTATTGGCTCTCTGTGCTCCACATTTTCTGATTCTCAGATTGCACTTTGAAAAGCAATCAAAAAAATTACAGTCTTCATCTTCCGTGCAGTTCTGTTCAAGGATGTCCCTCATTTTGGGTTCAAAAAAGGCCATATCCACATCAATGGCCACCACCTGTGGATCAGAACAACCCATCAGATCCAGCACAGCAGAGCTTGTGGGACAAGGCTGAGCAAGCATTCCTTGGTGCTTGCTTTTGGAAATGCTATACTGAGAGCATCTGCCAGTGGGGAACTCGAATCACAATGAATGGGCTTTATTTTGCCTAACTGGGCTGTGCTAGTCTCATAAATACTACTTTTTAAGCAAAACCAGCCAATGCATATGACAGCAGGAAAGGGAAAATGATTTGTGGCCAATACACTTCCCTGAGGTCAACTGTGTTGGGACTTCCAACTTGAAGATTAATTTACTTCTTGTTGCAGCATATGCAGATGGCACCTCAACATTTTAATTATACAACAGTGCAAATTATCCACAGGCCAGATGGTATCATTTCACAATCCACCATTCCAACTAAACCTTTGACTTTACCACTGTGGAGAATAGCAGTGGGATGCACAGAATTACCTGCATCTGGTACAGCTCCTGCAAACCTGCCGTTGCCTTTAGTGGGTTTGAGCCCATTCGCATGGAGAGAGATCCCTGAGGCTGTTGAAAGTTGGGGCTGGCTTTGCCATGTCCTATTTCTATGGTTTGAATCATTTATTGAGCATGGTTCTTGTTCTGGTTGTCCAGAAATAGAGCCCAGCCAGCAGTTGGTCTCAGCAGAAAAAACAAGGATGAAAGGGGTCAACCACTTTTCTCACCCCTACACAAGGCCTGCTGAACAGTGAATACACAGCACAGAGAGGTCTGCAGGGCTGCTGCCCATGGGGAGCAAAGGGCTGCAGCATCAGCTTCTGCCAAGTGCCACTTCACCCATGACTACCTCCCTTAAAAAAATCACAGCAGTAAAGAGAGAAAGAAAGGAAGCCAGTAATGGGTTGGCAGCTGCTTGATGTGAGACAAGCTGTGGGTGACCACAGTGAGCACAGCCTGCCTTCAATGCTATGGATGGATGCAGCAGCCAGCGTAGGTTCAGAGCTTCACTTAACACTTGACAGTCAGGGGCAGAGATGCTCCTTTGCAGCAGCAGACACTCATCTTCATGGGGGGAAATGTCTGAGACCTGGGCAAAGCCAAGCTACTTGGGCTAAAAAGGTAGTCTCATTTTTTAGGATTCAACCTCCCATGTAACAGGGGAAGCTGAACTGTGTGGCTGAAGCATCTGGATCAACCACAGGAACAAAAGACGTCTGGACTGGTAGAAGGCCAAATAAGCCTTCCACAGACAAAAGAAAGAACACAGTTTAATCTTCATTTTATTCTACTCTTTTCTCCCTGTGGAAAAAGAGATGAGGCATAGCTTTAAAAAGTATTTTTAAGCTTCTTGGAGAGCTTGATAATGACATAGCCTAAGGAATTTTACATGCTGGGACAGGCAAGTTTTTCTTTCCTTTTCTTCTTTACTTCCTTAAGCTCTCTGCAGTTTTGCTGTTCACCTCTTTGAAAGGTTTCTCCAGTCCTAGGGTTGCTGCATCATCTCCCAGGTGGGTTTCTGCCAGCACCGAACACTTTTGACAACCTGATTGATTGCTCCTCTAGGAAAACCAGCCCTGGTTCCCAAAAGTGCTGCTGCCAAAAGGTTCAATGTTTTCACTGAAGTTTGTCTGTTCTGTTACAAAAATGTGTGGGCATGCAGCCAGACCCTGAGAAGATAGATTTGGATGACATTCTACCTGTAAACAGCTACGTTTTGGTGGGGTTTGTTATGATTGTAATTGATGGTGAAAGTACCTGAGGAAATTCAGGAAGGACTCAGCTGGTTTAAAGTTATGTTTAAGGTGCTGTAGTCTTTCTAATAGAGCACTGTATCCACCCAGACCTCTTTCTAACTCTGTAGCTCTATAGCAGCTTAAAATTCGCCTGGATGGCCTACAGGCAGTGATCTCTCCCCTTCAAGCTACAATAACAGCAAGTAAAGGCTGGAGTGAGGGCTGGAGGCTTATCCCCTCCGTTTGAGAATAACCCTCAAAGTAAAACTATTGCACTCCAGGTACATTCCTTTGAGCATTAGCAGTGTCATTACTGGTATGTGGAATAGTGGTACTATTATGGGTGTTTGTTATTATCCTATATGAGGCATAAGAAAGTGAAAAAATTGCTTGAAACAAACATAAGTGACAAAAAAGAGACTGCTTTGCTGTGTCCCCATTCTGGAACTGGTAGGTAAAATCATCTAGAGTTTCTGCTTCCCACTCCCCTTCCTTCTTCGTCAATCAGAGCATCTCTCTGTCCCATCCTGACTGTGTATCTCCTGTATCCCAGACCAGTGGGTAATAATGGGTGACACCAAAAAGCTGTAAGTAATGTACAACTTCGAAAGCCATGTGTGAGCAGCAACTCACATTTTTCTTTAACTAGCTCTCCTAAAGTACTGAATTAGAACATTTTCCTATACCAGAAGGTGACTGCCTTCTCTTTGGACCCAGAACTCACAGGAAGATCCTGGAGAAGCAAGCCTTACCAAACAGAAAGAGTCCATAACATACCATAAGGAAAGAGTCTTCCAATATTCTTTCTCTTTTCCTAAATGAAGCCTCTTTTCCTGTAAGTAGGATGTATAACAGATGCTCTGGTGTGTGCTCAGCCACATGCAGTCACAGTCCTGCTTAACTGAAATAGATGGGCAGAGCCTGTCTCGAGAAATCGCTGCTGTACCCCACTCTGCCTAAGTACTGGTATGCTTACAGTTTCTTGCTGTAGCTCCTCACATTCCCAGTTCAGCTGCTGTATTGCACCTGAATAAACAATGGGTGGGAAGAGAAAGGTGAAAGAAAAGCACTCTAATTGCTCTTAATGGCTGTATGTTTAGGCAATGTTTGTCTAGTACTCTGAAGATGATGTTATATTAACAATCTGAGTACTGAAAGTAGCATTCACTCAGTGCAGAAACTCCACTGATGTTACTGCAAATTGTGAGGCTAGTTCTAACACTTACTGCACAGTGCCCCTAATCTCCACATACAATTTCCACCAAAACCAGTGGAGTTTCTGTTTGCAATGTGAATGCAAGATACCTGCACCAATCTGGTGCTGAGCTACATCACTGCTTGGAAAACATGCATCGCTATTTAGGTCTGAGTTGCAACTGGGAAGTCAAAGAGTAATGGTGCCAGGGAATTTCATGTCACTATCCTTGGATCATTTCCATACAAGTTGAACAGTAAGCACAAATGTGTGGGTTTGGATGGGGGAGTTCCCCTTGTGTCAGGACAGACAATTCAGCCTTAGCTTTCAAATTCAGTTTCTCCTTTCAGCACCACCCACTACCAGAAATAGTTGCTATGATTCAAATTACATCTTCCTTTACAGCTTTTGAGATCTCCTTGCCTTCAGGAGGTATCCCTCACCACATCCAAGGGACCCTGTCAGTAGCAGTGCCTTTGAGGAGGTGAAACAAACCAGAACTAAGCAAGATGCTGTCAAAACAAGCAGCAGGATTTAGTGCTCGGAAATGTGGCTGCACAAATTACAAAGAGGAGAAGCGGCAGAGAGTCTTCCTCATTGCCTGTGAGTGCATTGGCTTTGCAAAAACTTGGCCAAAAGCTGTACAAGAAGTGTCATTTTTACACTTCTAGTGTCATTTACACTGGGATTTGACCTCAAACTTCCGCGGCACCACCCCGGAGACCCAACTTACCGTTAGATCATGCCTGATAGCGAAGTTTTCTGGTTTGATGTCGCACAAGTGAAGTGGGTGAGAGAAATCATTATCAAAATGCCGTGCCATGTCCAGAAAGCTGAGTGCAATGTCAATGATGGCTCTCACCCTGCTTCTGTGGCCAGCAAAGGTGGGACTGACCATATTTTCCAAGGGAAAAAGAGTTTTGTGCCAGGCATGTCCAGCTGTGAGATACTCCACAGCATAGAAGTGTCCACAGGAGCCAATAATTCGTAGCACGTGTTTGCTGAAGTCCTGCAGCAAACTGAAGTAGATATATTCTTCCTGCTGGAGCAAGGACCACATACTGGCCACCTGTGCTTTCCAGTGTGGTCCCTTCTTCCTTGTCCACAAGGGCCCCATGGTATTGTTAGATAGTTCTAGCCCCAGGACATTTTTGACCTCCAAGGCTACCATCAGCAGAAGCTCTGTTTCAGGAATATCCTCTGTTTCCACTTCTTCTAGCATGCTCAGATGCTGGTAGCTGGAGAAGATCTCCTTCTTGGATTTCAGGATGATGGGCTGGCCTCTCCAGTCAGCCTGGATGACCTTCTTACCTCTGTCATAGTAAAGGCAGTGTTTATACACCAGATTCCGTGCCACACACAGGTCCTCACAGAGGTCACCAGTCAGGGCTCCACTGCTGTAGTCAAGACACTGGCGAGAAAGAGCAGAATATTCATACAAGGACCATATGCCCCTGGACCCCACAGAAGAAAGGAAAATAGTAGGAAAAAGTTCTAAGCTTGAGAGGCTTGCAGCTGTACTGCAAGAACGTACCTACAACCACTGGTGTTCAGTGGTTTTTTCAGAAGTCTATAGAGACCTTTTACTCACAGGGGTTTTGCTTCAAAACAGGGATTCTTTGGATGGTAAAGGACAGTTCCTGACGCATATGAATTCAGTGAGACAACCTTTGAACACACTTGGCTGTGCAATGTGAGATTCTGGGCTGTAACACTTGGAGATAATTTCCAGTGGAACGCAGGACTTTTCTGAGAGGTTCAGGGCAACATAACTTATACATCCCCCCTTAAACTACAGAAAAATCCACTGGCAACTGGATTGCTGGGGTCTTGCACAGCCCTGTGTGCTTAGCTTTGCACTCAAGATGTCCTGAATGAAGCTGCAAGAACCTTCCTCTGTACTACCATGAAGCACAGAGGTTGCACTCAGTCCTCTTGAACCAAGAGCTTTCAGAATTTTTAAGTATATAAATGCTGTAGAAAAAAAAATTATTTTTGGGTTCTTATAAGTAATTATCAAAAGCGACATTTTAGTATTAATTGCTTACATACTTATTTTTATTTTAACTGGGAAAAAAAAATCAGCTTGTGGAAACATAGGAACTGCTGCGTGTTAGTTAAATGGTCACTGCAGATTCACACAAGAACTGCAAGGAATCCCTCACCAGTCCTTCCCTTGACCCATAATTATTTCCATATCATCATTTCCAAACGTGTTAGCAGTCAATACATTCCTATAGGCATTCAGAAGTGCAGCTGCAGGGACTGCTGTGGGCGAACCAGTAGAGGGGATGAACAGAGGTCCCTGGTGGAAGGGGAATAGACTGGTGGTGTAGAAAGCCAAACATCTGGGAGGCAGCCTGACAGTGTCAGCCTTCCTCATTGCTTTCTAGCATTTGAACCTTCATTTAAACCAGCCGCCAGCTCACTCTGCATGTGGAGCACTTGCAACGGCTGCCTGAGTCCCACCCCATTTGTGTGACTTGCTGTTATATATACAAGAAACATGATGACAAAACACAAGTGATGCATTTACTTAGGGCAGTGTCCAAGATGTGCACTAGAGGAATATGTACTGATGCCAGGCAGCATTCAGAGTCAAACCTTAAACAGGACACTGGGGAATGGGTGGAGGATTAAGTCCAAAATCCAGGAATGGTGATAAATTGACTGAAAGTGCTTACTGAGGGCAGTCCAGACAGACATAAAATTTATTTATGCTCTGATGATCTCATGGGCCAAATGAGAACATTCGATTCCAGCAAGGAGAGCCAGGTAAGAAATCTTTACTGTGAATGCCCTGATCCTGAGTCCAGGGAGATATATATGTGTGAAACACATGCATCTGCATGCACATCCACATCATGGTGGCCTAGCAGACTTACTGGGCTGTCCACAGACTTCAGAGTATGCATATGAATTGTCTTGCTTTTGAAAATCTATGTCTATGAATGTAACACAAATTTATGCTCCCCTTTTAAGGAGGAAATGTAGTTTTCCTGATAGCAGTTATTTCTATATGGAATCCTAAATGCTTTTTGAAAATAACAAACTGAATAAATTTTGGGGGTTTTCATTGGAGCATAAATACAAACACATTTAAAATCAGTGTTCTCCTACTGAGATCACAGCCTAACTCTTCTTCTGCTACAGTAAGAGAATATAGGTCTTAGTCCTGTAATTGAATCCACATGGGTGATTCAATTGCCCCAGTGCACAATTTTACTGTGGTCCATCAAGTTCACTCTTAGATGGCTCACATGCATGGACCCCTGGCATCTAGAAGAACACATGCCCAGAAGACCTGTAGTCAAACATGTGCGCACAGAGCTTATTTTCTCATGTTGCCATCACATCAATCTGAATGACATTAAAAAAGAAAATAGTTGTGGAAAACAGTCTCACATTTCCCAGACATAGGAGATGAGTCATTTTTGAGCCTGGCTTCAGTTTAGAACTTGTCTGCTGTTCCACTTAAGCCCATAAGTCTTTGGTTATTAACCTAGTACCTAACAAACAAATCTCCGAATTGGATTGTTCTTACACTGAATGTGTGTGGTATTTTGCAAATTGGGATCTGTGAAAGGAAACTTGATCAAAGATTTCCTGGTCCCATAGTGGTGAAACGCAGATCAGCCTTCCAGAAGTAATGCTCTCTTCTGGTCACCAACACAAACAAGAGCTTCAAAAAGGCTTCCTCAAATAAGCAAGCAAGAAGTTTGAACAATTTTCAAGGCATCTCTCTGCACTCACAAAATGTAGTGAGTTGTGAGTCACTCAGTGGCTTTAAAAATCTCCTCAGCCTTCTGTTCATTGTAACCTAGAAAAGGCTGACTGCACCTTCATGTCTTCACTATCCCCTCCATTATTTCAACTTCAAGAGTTTTATGTTTGCCGTAAGCATAATATACTAAGCTTAGCTCCCTTCCATGATAATCCTAATTCCTGCAGCCCCTGAATGATTTCTGTGGGTTTATTCCCTCCCTATTTCTTCTCTTCATTTTCCCCTCCTCCAGCCTTAGAAGGACAGATATCAGAACTGAACGCTGTTCTCCAGTGCTCCAAAGACAGCCAACAGCTCTTCCCTATTTCTCCTTTTTGGAGACATTCTGAAATTATATCAGCCTTTTAGGCACAGCCTGCACCGGTAGTTCATGTTAGAGTAATTATTTGACCCCATGTCCTTTCTAAAGTCATAGGATTTTACAAGACACTCTTCCATCATATTGGCATAGCTTGTACTCCTGTGCTCCCCAGTGTACTAGCTTGCATTTTACTGTATTAATACACGTTTTGGTGGACTGACAAAATTTAGCCCGGTGATTCAGATTTAATTCTTGTCCCGGGTTCAGCCAGCTGGAGCTTAAACCACAACACTTGTCATGAAAAGCTGGTCTGTTTATTATTTACCTGCCTTTGAATTACCCATACAAGTTTGGTGACGTTTTACTTCACCATACAAGATTTCACATAATTGTGATCACTGCTGATAAAAAGAACCAATTCCCCAAAGAACTCTTCCAGAAATGGTCCTCCACACTGTTATACCTCTCTTAATGACAGCATTCTGAGTTCTGTCAGTGAGACAGTTTTAAGTCTACCTAATGAGCACCCTTTGAATGTCGCTAAGTGCCAGATTTTTAAAACTAAAATATGAAAGTGATACTAAGCCAAAAGCTTTACGGAAAAGCAGCTATACTGCACCGAAATGCAAACACCAGCATGCTTTAGACTTAATAATCTCTTTCTATTCAAACTTGGCTAGAAAATTTGGAATATCCTTATTGCACTTACCAAGATAAGCTAAAAAAAACCTGGGTCTAAATTAGCATAAAAGTCTAAGTTAATGCAAACCCAGCTAAGGATTCATATAGATTTGACTAACTTACTGTACCCCCCATCAGTCAGGCCTGAAACTAAGTCATGTCTTGTCATCAAGTACATCTCTTACGTAAATGCAATACTGAGCAAGGCTTTGGAAGGCATCAGAATTAATTTATTTCTCTGGAGAACACAGAAATTGATTGCTGTGATTTAGTGTGCTCAGTGTGAATGAAGATGAGACAGGTGCTAAGAATGAGTAAGTAATTTTTTGGAGTTAAAGTTTGTCTCTACAAAATGCCCAGTGCTACTTTAGTCTTCCAACTGTACTACACAGCTGTACATATGTACATTTTGCTCAGAAGAAGGAAACAAACCTTCCAAGATACCACTTGCAGGAGTATGCAACCATGCAGGTTTCACTCACTTGCTTAAAGTAGGTCATCTTATCTCCTACTGAAAATACGTCTGATGACAAATAAAATAGTTTCTCTTGGAAGTCAAATTTTGCTTAACAAAAGCCATGAGACTCAAGCCATCAGATAATTTGTTTCACAGATCAGTTCCACTTTCTACAACTGTGAAACTCGTGCTGTGCTCAGAAGATGTATCAGTACTTCTTTTGTGACTGTTGAAGATGAACTCATGTTCTGATCATTCCACTAAAAGGACAATCCCTTTCAAACATCATCTGGGAAAACTGTTGCTTTCAAACCTTAACCATGCTGTTGAAAACTCACCTATACAAAGAGATGAGCACAGCAATCTCAGCTACTCTTCCTCTGGAAGGAAGGCCTGCAATTGAGCTGTCACACAGTGACAGAGACAACTTTCCAAGCTTGTGCCTAAAACTGATCCCTCCCAGTGATTTTGAAGTCCTGCCTAAAGCTCTCCAAACTGAAAACCAGCAACAAGTCTCTGTGTGTCTGTTTGCTGGAGAGTGTGATGGCAAGGGCCTGTACCACCTGGTGCACCTCCATACCTCTGTGCCCTTCCCAGCCATGAAAGGAGCAGGCAAGATTCACTCCTTCTGCAGTCCCGAGCTCAGCTGTTCTTCAAGACGGAGTAAAGAAACTGCGTCTCTCTGCCATTAAAAACACACTGCCAGGACCACTGTCTACAGCTTCACTTCACTACACAGAATTTTAGGGAAGTATGCAATCAGTTTTTGCTTGTGTCAGTAATAGATTATATAGATTAGATTTAGATTTAGATTTAAGGAAGGAATTCTTTAATGTGAGGGTGGTGAGGCACTGGCACAGGTTGCCTTGAGAAGCTGTGGATGTTCCATCACTGGCAGTGTCCCTGCAGATGGCAGGTGGATTGGAACTAGACGATCTTAAGGTCCTTTCCAACCCAAACCGTTCTGCAATTCCATGATTTAATTTTCACCAGAATTCCTCCCTTCCCACCTAACCACTGGCACTACAAATACCTTATTTAAGAATCAAAATTAAACTCAGAAGTCAAACCCACACTGCTCCTCTTTTCAAAGTGTTTCTTGCACAATTCTAAATCTGGTCTTTTTTCCCTTCTTTTTGTCGATCTTTTTTTCGAGATTTTAATGAATACTTACAAACCCTTTCTTAAATATTTAATACCTACATCCTAAATGCCAGCCCCTGCCAGACGCAAAGGAGGCGTCACCCGCTGCGTGGCATTTCTGAGTGGTGACATTCCTACAAACACCTTTGCGAATAAATAAACACAAAAAAACCCAATAAAAACCAACCCGGAGGAAGCTTTCTTCCCGCTGAGGAGGGTGCGGGATGCCGAGCAGCCTTTTCCAAAGCGCTTGGGAAGCGCTCCCGCGCGGCACGCCAGGACGCCCGGCGGCCCGCACCTGCCCTGGCCCCGGAAAGGCTGCTCGGGAGGCAGCGGCACAGCCGCTCCTCCCGCCGGGTGCTGCGGTTCCC
>JANRGW010029664.1:34230-83268 GCA_024733675.1 Psilopsiagon aymara
CTGCCAGCGATGGAGCATTCACAACTTCCCTGGGCAACCCATTCCAGTGCCTCACCACCCTTACAATAAAGAACTTCCTCCTTCTATCCAATATAACAAACAAGGAATGCCATGGCATACTTCCTGCTTCAAGCAGAGTTGTCTGTTTCTGAGACGCCTCAGAAGTGGGTTTCCATAGCTTCTTCCACAGACATCATCTTTGTAGCCGATGTAGCATTCCTCTCTCTCTCTTACTAAGCTATTTTAAAATCTGTCATTGAGTCAACTCTTCCTGCTGGGCTACATTGGTTTTTGTGAGCTGTCTTTTGGTGACCAACTAAATTGACTGAGAAATGCTTTATAAGGCAATAATGTATCTTTTGAACAAATTCATTAGGGGCTGGAGCCAATGGTCACTGCAGTTAGTGGGAGTCATCCCATGGTTTTCAGTTGGCTTCAGCACTGTAAGTATCTTTGAGCTTTAAGGGTGTGTGATTACAAACCCCCCCACATACGTTAGCTGCCCTGTTGTCCCTATCTACACTTATGCAATGGGTAATCAACATTCTGGTTTTTTTGTTAAAAGCAGAACTTCATATAAGCTTCAAAAATGCCTTTGGGTAAGGAAGCTTTGGCTTCAGAACTTCTTAAAATTAAATTGGCACTACTTTTTTGATTTTTTCCCTGAAGTGATGTGTTGTCATCCTTCTCCTGTCTTCTTTTTTTCTGTCAATTTTCTTCAGGAAAATCCCATTTTCTTCCCTACTTACATTTTTTCATTTCTCCTTATTCTTCAGCAATTTACCCTTTCTATCCTTATTAGCCCTTAATTATCTACCTCTGTCAGCATCTGTCAGTCGTCTCTGTCCTCAGAAGACTTTGTGTGTTGTAGAATGCCTCTTCCACATCCTTAGCAAGAAGCTTCTGAAGACAAAACCTGACACCTTAATTTTGAGCCTGTATCAGTGGAACTAATTTTCATTTACACTAATGTACATAAAAGGAGGAATACACACAGATGACTTTATTAGACAGTATTTAATATTCCTTGTTTTTGCAGCTCCCTGTTTCCTGCATATAACGAAATTGTGTTTTCAGCCCATGCTGTACAGATACACACACATCTGTTCTTACCCAAAGAACTCATAGCAAGTCTCCTATAATGAAAACCAGTGACTGAATTATTCTGGATGTGATCTTCAGTTTAGGAAGAGGGGAGACCCACCAAAGGGTGGGGGAAAGGAACCATGGTGAAACTGCTACAGACACAGAAGAGCAATCCTGCAGAGTTGTAATCCTGGAGGAAAATTCCAGCTGGGGAAGCACTTAAGCTCAGTTTCATTGAGGAGAATATTTGGGACTAGCCAAGTCTCTTCAATATTTCTCTTTCACTTTGGCAAATAAACAACTTATAAAAGACTGAAATAAAGTCCCCCAACACTCCAAAATATATTCAAGGAGAAACTGAAAATGACATCTACTCATGCACATGGTACGTTCTAGGCACTATCAGTGTGGATAAATTGGGCATGATCTTGGGACAAAACATTGGATGAGATACAGGGTAGTAGAGACTAAGTTGCAAAAGGGCAAGGGTTTTGGCATTTCGGCTCTGTGGTCGTTCCAAAGAGAAGTGCTGGACTGAAGCAGTCTCCAAGAGCTGTGGTTCTTATTTACAGTCAGACTGCATCTAAGCCAAGTTGTTGACCCTTTGCTTGCCTGTCTAATACACTTGCTTGTGACATGACACCCATCCCACTGTTCCCATGTGAGCCACTTCCTTGTTATGTTAATGCAGAGTATCAGGACAAGTAGGCAGAAGAAAAGGTCTTTGGAGACTCTTAGGCAAAGGAAGACATTGAACAAAGAGACGCGGGTGCCTTTTCTAGTCCTTTTAGAGCACTGGCACAGCTGGAGTAGCGCTTGAAATCATTTGGCATGCCCATTCAGTGACTTTCCAAGATATTTTGGCTGTGCAATTTGTGAGCCAGTCCTCCAAGGTGCTGGAAAAAACCAGTTTACTGGCAGCCTCTCTCACTGTTCTTTCCTCTGTGTCTCAAAATCGGAAGAGGAAACAGGAACTGTTCCCTCTGAGCCTAGGATCTCTAAAATAGAAAGGCTTCCTGTTCCTGGGCAACATCAGGGCAGTGCAATGGGGAATATGCTGCCAAAAGCGCATTGATATTTAAGCAATCTGTACATTAAATTTGGAAGAGGGTTGTGGTTATTTTTTTTGTATGTGTGTGTCTGGCCTTCTACCACTCTCTAATTTGAGTCTCTCCAGCCCTCTAGACAGGTTATCCAGTCTTCAGGTTTATCTCCTGATAGAGACATTTCCAACATGTCACTGCTGCATCCTGACAAGAGGAAGTAGAAAATACAGATTACAGTGAAGTGTACAGACTTGGCAAATAGCTGTTACAGGGAAAAACTACCTTTTGTGAAGCCAAGAAAAAAGGAGTGAAGAATTATCCAGCAGTGCACAGCAAACCCCTTGTATTCTACTCCATGCTCTCATGGTTTGCAGATAAATCTTGCGCCTAAAGTAAGATTAATGGTGTCCTGAATTGGCTTAGTTAAGCAACTAGTGACTACTAAAGGTTTAGAGTAATTCAGTTTTGGCATTTTTTGGAGACACTGCAGGATCTGAAGTTGCAGCAAGCTTTTGAGTGTGCTTTTCAACAGGAAAATTGCAACCTTGTTGATATAGGGGCTACCAGAGCTGCAGAGAGTTTGATGCATCAATCACTGAGCCAGGAGGCTGGGACAGGAAGAGGTTTGTAGGAACCAGTGAAGAAGGAGAAAAATCCTGAGCATCCTGGGCATCCTGAGCAATCAACCGTTGCTGGGCGCAGTGGGGAGCTCCTCAAGCTTGTGCCAGCCAAGCCAGGGAGTCAACATAGCACAGCAGCATAAAGCCGTCCTGTTGTAGTGCTGCTCTCAGGCAGGCTCCTCTGCTTGCTGCACAGTGGCCTGAGCCTGTGGGGTCTCATGGGGAATCAATGCAGATGCCTCTGTTCTGAGATGGATTGGATGGAACCACAGGGGATATGTGCCATGGGAATATAAATCCTGCACTTGCTAGGCTCAGTGTAGTGAGAGGACACTGGAGATGGTAAAAGGAGCAGCCAATAAATGGAGAGGGAGAGGAAGGAAAGGAGTAAAGAGAGGGAGAAGTGTTCTTTAGTATTTATTATTACTTGGGAAGCTGAGCCACACAGGCCACGTTTTGTATTGGTGCCCTATTATACAAGGATAACAAGCAGAATCACAGGACCAGGACTCTAGACTTAGATGCAGTTCTTGTTTCAGTTTCAGCATTCCTCTGGGTCCACATCATTGTCCACAACAGCAAAAGCTGGGTGCATAGTCCAATGCAGTTCACCATTCACTCCAACAGTATTGTGACAAGGGACTTGGGCACACAGGCACCCCATGCTGTGCTCTTTCACATAAACATCAACTTTATCTACATAGGTTAAGTGCAAGCTGACCCTTCATTTTGGATTAATTACCTATTAAAAAAAGAAAACAGTGTTTTGTTGGAAGAAGCTTGTGAGGATCAAACTCATGAGTGGCCATATGGCATACATTCATATAGATAGATGAGGAAGTTCATGAACATACCTAAATATTCAGTACTCTACAATTATATAAGCCATGTAAGCAGCTCTGCTTTTTTGGATGCCAGAGTAAGGTTACTTCTGGAGCCATAGTACTGACTGGAAAAGAGGGAGAGATTTGGTTGAGATTTGGTTTGATTTGGTTTGGTTTAGTTTAGTGCTATTCCTCTAAATCAGTTTGGGCTTTCAGGCCACATTCTTCTTACCTCTTTATTTTGCATGGTTCTACTAAGGTAGGCCACAAGCCCAATTTTTGAAACATCAGCAGCTCACACTACATTGGGTACATGGCTAGACTGAAAGAAAGATTATGTCTACGAATTTGCAGAACAATGCCCTTACAGCTTTTTATGGTGTTTTCTTGTTTTTCCCTTCAGAAGTGCAGTAAAGTAGCTGTGTATTTATCACTCTCCAGAGAAAGGACAGAGAAGTTGAGCAATGCAATATTTTCAGAAGCCATACACCCTCATACAGGGACACAACTGCTGCTCAAAATTCATTTCAAAAGAAATGAGGGTGGGATTTTGTACTATGGCATCCTTAGGAGCTTTTCATCAGGTCCCATTTCATCATTTCATGTGGAATTTTTCAGTGAGGATGGTCAAAGCTATTAAGACAATGGGACCCACAGCCTGCAGTTTTCCTGCAAAGATGGTTAATACAGTTGTCCTCTCCTCAGACCAGTGCTTAGGTTTCAGGCCTCCCACCTACTCAGCTGCTATTGCTTCACCTGCCTCACACCTCCATTATCCAAAAGCAATGGCACAAGTATCTACAAATGATTTCTTTAGAACAAAATAAAAGGAGAACATATTAAAAGAAGAAATAGAGCAGCTTAGATGGTTAGATAACTTCACCTGGACCAGAGAAGGCTGAGCATGCCTATATTTTCTTTATAAAGTATGTTGCTTTGTCACACTCTGTCCCTAAACCATTTCTGATAAATGTGTCTTTTCCTACCTTCCTTTCTCCTCTGTTCCCAAAGGATTTTTATGTATGCATGAATTCTTTTCACCTCCAAATTACCAACCTTGTAAAACAAACTGCATTTCATTAAAGACAATTTACAAGGCCCTCAAAGCTGATAATTGGGCCTGTTATCTTTCAAAAAAGTTGTTGATGTTTTCACTGGGGTAAACTACTGTGTGGTTTCTGTGCTTGTTCTCAAATCCTTTGTGGATTTTAGATCAATACAGATTTGCAGAAAACACTGATAAGACAGTTCACAATATTTGCGCTGTATGCTTCCCTAATGCTTTTTATTTTTTCCCCTTTTCTGTTTTTTGCAGCTTGTGTCCTTGATTCGTATTTTTTGTCTGTGGGATTTGTTTTGGATGCAAGAACAAGCTACAACAATTGACTCCTGTGTAGGAACGTGAGAATGGAAATAGATCACAAGGAGTCTTTCCACGTCATGTCACATACCTTTTATACATGCAGCAGACTGCTTTTTAGAAGCAATTTCTTTTCCTTATTTAAAATCTTATTCTTTCCTATTGCTCTCCCACCAACAACATGAAGCAGTGCTGGGTGTTGGTGACAGAGGCTCCCCAGGATCTGGGGTGCCAGAAGCATGGGGGTCCCCATGGGTGTCTATCAGGGCAAGGCTTGGCAGCCAGGAGATGGGAGGCCCTCAGGTCCTTACAACCATTACTGATAACTACTTGTGCCTTAACCCCAGCATAAAGTGTGCTTGCAACCATGTCTTTCATCAGGCTACTTAGGCCAAATTCCTATGCTTTGAGATAATTTGCTCCTCCGGCCATCTAAGTGGCACTCCAGAGAACTGTTGTTGTAGTTTCAGCTCATTGTCCATGGGTGACTGGAGCTGAGTCTGGCATTCCTTCTGGGACTATGCTCACCATAGCCTTGCCCAAAGTCATAGCACTAGCTTCACCCCCTCAGGCATCACCTGCCAAATTCCCAGATCATAGAATCATAGAATGGGTTGGAAGGGACTTTAAAGATCATCTAGTTTCAACCCTCTGGCCATGGTCAGGGAACCTACCACTAGACAAACAACACAGTTTTCTCCTCATGGCAGCCCCTGGTAGCTCATGGATCTTCCATGACCAGCTAGTATGTCACACTCCCTTCCAGCCCATGAGCTCTCAGTTACCTTTCTTTGTTCTGGGTTTATTTCTGCCATCATCAGGGTCATCAAGCTGTTCCATTTTCCTTCTGTGTCATCACTCCATTTTTCCAGCTTCGTGATCTCAACAAATTTTGTCAGCACTTTTCTGTGGACAGTAGGTTGGGCTGAATGGTGAACCTTCCTCAGTAATCCAGGTAACAAATAATTATACCACAGCCTAGGCCCAACCCCCACTTTTACAGTTGTTTTAAGAATACCTATAAAACTGTGTTCCCAAATCATTACACCCATGCATGGTTCACAGTTATATGTAGCAGAGCTATTCAATTACTTGTGAACAGAAGCAGCTTCAGCAGCTTCCATTTTGCAAGGACCTGCCTCACTTAGGTTAGACACTGGGTAATAGCAAGCCTTACCTGAACCTTTGTGTTTCTGCATGTGGAATGACTTTATGCCTTTCTGACATGTTTGGGATCTAAGATAACTCTTCACTGGGGGATCCTACTTTGTTCTGCATCTTACTGTTCATGTTACACTTTCCTTATCTAACCTATCTAAACCACATCTAAATCTATTCAAATCTACATCATCTATCTAAACCATGAATGTAGGAAGGCCATGATGATACCTCCATCACTGGTTGGAATAATTCAGTTATCCAGACAGATTCTGGCCGAGGTCCCGGATTTCTCCCATTTTATATTCACCTGTATTGTACCCCCTCTTATTAGCTCCCATATGATGTCTCATATCTCTCCGCTGTTGTTCACGTTCTCTCTCATCAGTGGAGAATGGGAAGCCCATTACCACTCGAACACCCGGAGGCGACGCTCCGCGCAGCAGGGTGACCCCCACCCAGCGTGACAGCGCCCCCCACCGCGGACCGGCGGCTCTGCGGCTCGGCGCGGCCGCTGAGGGCTCTGCAGGGCGGAGCCACCGCCCCCCAAACAGGAAGGCCCCCGAGGCCCCGCCCCGTCCTGCAGCGGACACTTCGGATTGGCCACCGCGGCGTGCGGCGCGGGGCGGTGCCAGCGCGGGGGTATTTAAAGCACCGCGGCGGCCGCGGGTCTCTACCTCAGGGAGCCGGCGCGGTGCGGGGATTGTGAGTGTAGGGTCGGCGGGGCGGGCGGGGCCGCGCCCCTTCGCGTTGTGCCGGTTGCGTGCGGCCCCACCGGCGGCTGCCCTCCAGCCGCGGCCTTGCGGGGAGGTGCCGGAGGCTGCCGGGCGCGCGGCATCCCCGGCGGGCCGGGCCTTGTCTGGTGGCCCGGGTAGGCGGTGCCTGCCCAGCCTCGTGCGGCGACCCTGCGCTGCGGCTGCTTCTCAGGGGGAAGGTGCCGCTGCCCACCCCCGGGGCACCTTCCTCACGCTCGTTCTCGGCCCCCGTGAGCCTCCCTCCTTCTTCGGGCTCGTTTCTCTGCGGTCAGAGGGCTCGGGGCTACGGAGCTTTCCCTTCTCCTGCAAAACCGTGTGAAGTCCTAAATCTGACTTTTTAAGCCAAAGTCAGGTCAAAGAGTACCTGTAGTGTGGCCGTAGGGGTGTATGTGTGCTGCTGCTTTAGTGAAGAGCGGCAAGTGCTGTGTGGTGGCTACAGACGTTTACCTGTAAACGGTTTAATGCTTTCAACTAAGGTACTAATCTGGCCTGAGGATGCAGGTGGAAAAGTTGTTTCAGGGAAACTAGGCTTCTGTGAGAAGCGTTTCTCTAACTTGGTTATGGCCATATAGCTCACTGATGGTCCCTTGTGTTATCATATTTCATAATGTAACTATTGCAGTGCTGTGAAAAAGGTAGAGCTGTGGAGTCTCTTCCATGTGCTGCTAGGAAGGCTTCAATTTTCCTGTTGAAGGGGCCTACAGGAACTTCTAGTCCTGATTTTGAAGAGGGGAGGTGAAGCAATACCCAGCCTTGTGCAGTAAGTGGTATGTGCTTTTCCAAGTTTGAAGCTTTCTGGGCAGACTTTTTGCAGCTTTACTGTGAGACTTGAGCAGTTCGATGTCCCTCTAACTTTTAAGGATATTTAACTATGTTTATGACAATACCTAAAGTAGCGCCTGACTTAGCAAGTAGTTCAGATCTGCTTGTGTTGGACAAAATATTAGCCTCCATGTAATGTGTTATATTTTGTGGCTAGAACCTTATGTCGCTGTAGTGACTGCATGTGTGCTGGTCTCTCTGAAAAGCTCCAGATGAATCATCCCTGAGCTCTAACTTCATGGGAGCTTGGTGGCTTTCTTGGGGAAACCAGGTTTCAGTGAGAAGCATTCCTTTAACTTGGTTATGTTTGTTATAGGTCACTGTTCATGACTATTCAAGGGAATGCTTAAGCTGTCTTGTAGTTTGGGGTTGCTCTAATTGGTGTTTAAAACTCATGCACGTTTAAACCTGATGGATTCTGTGAATGAAATAGAAGCATTCTCTAGGGAGTGAAGGGATTTTTGAATGTCAGACATTAGTGACCTGTGTAAGTATAATCCTGCTTGAAAGAAAATGTGGTCTGCAAGTCTCATGTAGATACAGGGTGGTGGGATGTGCTTATATTGCAGTGTGTTGTGTGGGACAACCTGTAGATTGAAAGTATTAATTTCAGTTATGTGGAGTAGTCAGCCGTTCAAGAAATCTGAAGGCAGGCAAGTGTTTTAACTAGCCTACTTGTCTTGTGACTTACATGTAGAAGTGGAAGAAAAGCTTAAGAGGTCAGGCATAAAGCTGACTGGACAGAATACTGAATCACAGCAGCTAGTGCTGCTGAACAAACATGTTCAGTGTGTTACACAGACACTGGCGTTTTTCTCGTAGTCTAGGCACTTGGGTTTCAGAGGGCAGATTTGCAACAGTCATCATTTTCCTGGCTTAGAGGAGGTGCTGTGTCTGTAGTTTTAGCTTGAGAACTAAATTTAGGCTCATTGGTTTTGTTGATTGAGTGGACAGCATGTCTTTTTAATATGGACTTTCAACTGGTAAGGAAGACGGAAACTCCAAGATCTCTCCCCTCCTCAATTTTCTAACATGAATTTCAGTTGAAACTAAAACAAAACTAGGAAGTGGTAGTGCTGAGTAGTCACTGACCACTGGGCTGCTGGGACTGGTTTCTGTTCCTCTGGCTTCACTCTGACCTCATTTGGTAAGGCTGAGTGGCTGGTTGGGACTGTAAAGCTGGAGAAGACACTGTTCTTAAGCTGCCTGCTTTCAACTTCCTTTGTAGAGCATAAAGTGTGGTGCTTCCTTGGGCCCAGCTACTAGCTTTCAAGCCTGTGACACACTATTAGTTGAACTCTTAAAATGAAATCTATTCTTTCAAGTTTCATTTTACTTGAGTAACATTTGGCTTATAATTCTCTTGTAAGTATATTACTTGATTAAAGTATCTTTATAGAGCAGCTTCCTCAGTTTAAACTCTGAAGCACTTTTTTGGGGGGGCAGAGGGGAGAGGCAGAAAACAGTGGTTTTTGGGGTCAAATATGCTCTTGTTTAGCCCCTTCACTGTGTGCGAGGGAGTGGCCTCAAGTTTGTATTAGCACAGCTTGGTTTATGGCCTTAGCAGTTGAAAGATGAAAGTCTTCTGTGGCTGCTTGATTACTGATGCTTGCTTCTTAAACCTGTGAAGACTAAACTATTTTTCTATTGCAGAAATCTTCATCAACACTGTTCTAGTCAGAATGTCTGCTCTTGAAACCCTCTTTCAATACATTGATGAGCACCAGGACCTCTATATTCAGGTAAATTTTATTTGGATTTTGCCCTGCAGCACCAGACAGGTATAGGACTTTAAATATTAGCTGATCAGCTTTATGCTTCTTGTAACACCTATATAATATGCCTGATAATAGGGTAATGCCACATAACTGAGAAGGGGAGCAGGCAGCAGGTGTGACTGATTTGAGTCAAGCCAGAAAACTTTTTCAGTTTAAGCGTAGTTCTGTTCAGACACCTAAGTCTCCATGGCAGGTTGATTAGAAAATGCTCAATTACTGTACAGTACAGGCAGTGACTTGAATGGAGGTGCAAGAGGTTTGATTCTGTTCCTCAATGTCAAACTAGGTTTATACTGTCTTTCCTGTTTTGAGGTGGGACAGGAAAGATAGCAACAAAGCTGGAATAAAGTTTTCTCCTATGAAACGGTTCATATTGGGGTATAAGAGGAGAGGTTACTTTCTGTATTTTGCTGTTTAACCTGCTATTTAAGTGCACTTTGTATTGCAGTCTTTATCATGTGTGATGGAACCAGTGGTACAGCACAGTAAACACCCAGGCAGAAACTATGTCAATTCTTCTGCCAGTTGTTCTCGCTTACCTTGCTTGGGAAGAAGGAAGCTAAGGTGACCTTTCTGAGACACCTGAAGGACATTAGCTGGTTCTGGCTACTTAGTGGCAACCAGCAAGGCATGATATGCAGAAGCTGTCATACTCTTAAGGTTGCCTTGTGTATCTGTAGACTTTATGCTACACTGCAGGGGCAGCTGTAGGAACATGATGTCTTGGAGAGCTTTTGAGTTGAGTATTAACAGTTAGAGTACTCCTTTCACCAGAGGAGAAAGCTGATTTGTCTCAAGTTTAAGCTTCACTTTTAGTTGCATTGCAAGGTATTGCGTTTGTATAGAGCTTCCCATGCCATAATTCATGTGTAATTAGCTTCAGTTTTTCTGTCTTTTTGTAGAGGCTGGCTCAATGGGTGGCAATCCAGAGTGTGTCAGCATGGCCAGAGAAGAGGGGTGAAATCAAGCGTATGATGGAGGTTGCTGCAAAGGACATTGAGCGTCTGGGAGGCACAACCCAACTTATGGATATTGGGAAACAAAAGGTACATGAGCATCTGAATGTCAGCTTAGTAGAAGTTGTCTCTTTAGGAAACAGGGGGTTTTGCACTAGGGAGTGCTGGCTTCCTGTAATCTCCCCAAGAAAGGCATCTAGACTCCATAAAGTATCATTTAAAATGCTGTTTATGCTAACCTCTTTCTAGTGGTAGCTCTAACAATCTTGTGTCCCCTCAGATATGGGGAACCTTAAGCTATATACCATCTAGTGGGCATCCAGTAAGTGTACAGCATTATTCTGTGCAGATCGCATTCATGGAGATGTTATCCCATTTTGTTTATTAAGATTTTTTTAATTCCACTTCCAAACAAAAGGGGTATTCACATGTGAAATATTTCCTGCACTTTTATCTAAAGACAAGGGCATGCAGGTTGTGTAATCCCCAGTGCCAAGTGGGAACTGCCTGCAAGCTACTGTCAACTGGCAAAGTTTATCCTGCAGCTCAAGCATATGCAGAGTGCAAAGCAGGCAGGGAGGCAAAGCTGTGTGTGCAGCTTAGCACAGCACAGGCTTGGATGTTCTCTGGCTAATTATGTGGATCACAAATTCCTTGATGTCTGGTCTTCTGCTCAGGATCACCACAGAAGGGTCTTGTGGGAGTGGAGTAGAAAAGCAGTAGCTGTTGGGGTATAGGATAATGTCTTTCCTGACACACAGTCTGAGCTTCCTTTTTTTCTTTCTTTTTATAGTAAACCTTGGGATCCTAATCAGTTAAGCTTGTTGTGTGACATTTTGAACTATGTATTAAATGTAAATGTGTTTTAAATGTCTGTCTAACTGAACATAGAGACTGCATCTGCCAACAAACATTAGACACTTTTAACAGCAGGCTAGTGTTGGACCTTAGACTTGTAGTGTAAAGATACTGACTGAAATCTTAGTAAGTCTTCCAAAGACTTTTAGGCTCTTCAGAACTGTTACATTTGTCACAACGTTGCACTGTGCTCTTACCAGAAACAAAAGAATTAACAGGCTGAGTCCTGTCCTTATTTTTAGTGATCTGAATTGCTTTTATTCAGCTTATGAGAAATTTCATAATCTTGTACTAGAGAACAATCCATTTTATATGTGTCTCTTTTGAAGTGCCTGATCACTGCATGTCACAGGGTAAGACCCATACCAAAACTGTTACATTAGGATTTAAATAGTGGCATTGAAAATCCTGGGTTTTGCTACTTGTAAGATTGTAATTGGTGCTGGTGACTGCTGGGTGAAATCTCTGTGTATCAGGGCCCTCTGAGCAGTTCCAGCTTTTGGTAGTTGGCGTACACTTGTTGGTAGCACCACAGATTCCCGCCAGGAAGTGGCTGACTTCATGTTCCCTCTTGGGAGGGAATCTGTAGGATAATTCTAGTTCTGCTACTACCTACAGCTGAAAATCCCTTCAAAAGTATTTCAGTTAATTCAGATACAAACTTCTTCCTCTAATCAGTGTAATTTTGGGGGGGCAAGAACTGGTTTTTAGTTTATTACAAGCAGCATTTCTATTAGGAATTCTTGCAGCTGGATTCAAGTTAACTTCAGAATTTAGTTTTGTATTAAGTATGGACAAAATTAGTGTATTATGTACATTGCTGCTATATCAGCGAAGGACAATATAAAGCAACTGATGAACTTGTCTAATCTTAGTTTGCTGCTACACAACAGTTTGTACTGTCTACTGGTTAAGTGTAAATTCTTTCAGTAATGCTTTAATCAGAGCTGCAGCTGTCCAAGGACTATGTAACCTGTTGATTAAAAAAAATAAATTGGAGCTTAGAGCCCATGTGAGCAGAAAGTCAAAGCTGATCTTGATCACAGTGCTGAGGAGTGTGTTCACTGCGAGAGAAATACATGCTAAGTAGCATGTCATAACT
Source organism: Psilopsiagon aymara (assembly GCA_024733675.1). Lineage (NCBI taxonomy): Eukaryota > Metazoa > Chordata > Aves > Psittaciformes > Psittacidae > Psilopsiagon > Psilopsiagon aymara. The sequence goes on from JANRGW010029664.1 coordinate 46,596, forward strand.
GCTTATGGGGTATTCCAAAGGACTAAGCCAAGCCCAGCTCTTGAACGAAGTTCATCAGCACTATGCTGCCCTTAGTTTAACAGCATAGGCTTGTATAGAGAAATACATCTGTTGTGCTGACCTTACTTGGGTGGAGGCATGTGTTATACTCAGTGATACCACTGTTGGGAAACTTTTGTCTGGAACTGTCCTGTGAGCAGGATAAAAGTGCAGGGACAAGCAATACAGAAGGCAATATTGAATGGAGTTTATCACTTATGCTTATGTCAGCATTAGATGTGGCAGTATGGCATGCAGACAGCTTGCTCTGCTAAAATCTGATATAGGATTGTTAGTTTAAAGCTAACAGATCTGAGTGGCATGGAACATTTTGACTGTTATTGGAACTTGTCAGGAAACTTACACTGCTTCTGGCAATCAGTTTAGCTTAGTTTTGTTTACCAGTCTATGCCCCTTATCTCATAACCTCAGTGTTAAAGTAATTGATTCATTTGATAAATATGTGCCATCCTGGTGTTCTACATTTGAATAAAACTTCTTGCATCCTATTTCTAGCTGCCAGATGGATCAGAGATCCCTCTTCCACCAGTTGTTTTGGGAACACTGGGCTCAGATCCAAATAAAAAGACTGTGTGTGTATACGGTCACCTGGATGTTCAGCCAGCATTACTAGAGGATGGCTGGGATAGTGAGCCCTTCACATTGGTAGAAAGAGAAGGTAAGAGCAGTGGACTTCAACTGATGAGCAATTCTCTAACAAGTATGTTATTTCTCAGCTGTTCTGAAGTTGTGCCCTTGATTGAAAGGGGGAAGGAGAGTAACAGCAGACATGGATGCTTATTTTATCCTGTTGAGAAAATATGCAGGGTGGGAAATGGTAAACAGTAGAGTATCTCTGATAGGCTGTACTTGCATGTAATCTTCCTTGCAGCTACAGCGAAGTCTTAGCTGCTGTCTTCCATTGTAACAATTTGTTGCCAGAAAGCTTTCTAGAACTAGTTTCTTATGCTGTTCACAGCTTGCAGCCTGTGGGGACTTTGGACCACTACAGTGGGCAAAGACTCAACACAGCTGCTTTATGCCTGGATAAAGAAGTGTTCTGTTGTCCTCTCTGGGTTGCCTTGTGTTTGCATCCAGTGCTATGATGAGTACTGCAGAATCTGTGTTTTCCAGAGCTAATGCCCAGGCAAGTGTCCCCCTCCCATAAAGAGGGATGAGGAAATTGTATGGTAACTCCTGTTGAAACAACACATTGCCAGTAGACAAAAGGAGACTAAAGATTCCTTTTCCATTTAAAGCCTGTGCTACCCAGCCTTTTGCTTGTTTCATTTGCTCAGTGTTGAGTGTCAAAGGTTATATGAATAGAAGGACATTAACCATTCTTGTTGCGTAAGCATTAATCATTGCCAAGAGAAGAAGTATCTGTGGTAACTAGCATTTCTTCTTGGGCACAGACAGTAGAGTCCAAGTTACTAAGTCAGATTCTCAGATGAGTAAGAGCCAGACTTGCTTCAGGCTGTGGTTTATCTCCGTGCAGCCTGGCAGTGTAAGAGACATTTACCTCAGGCTTCTTCCCTACTCTTCAAGTTGTTCTGTCCAGGTGGTTACAGCTAGTGCTTAATGGCTGTAGCCACAGCTGAGTTGCTACAATATCTGCCTTTACTGTGATTCCATGTACTGCATTTCCTGGGACTTCCCTGTAGCCTGTAAAACTGTTTTTTGACTAAAGCCCCTTCTGGGGAGATTGGCTTTTACCTGGAGCATCCAGAGAAGTGATCTGTCACTAGCTATTGAACTCTTCAAGCTAAGAATTATCGAGCTGAAGCTAATACTGGATAGTTTCTGTAAAAGGAGGCAACTTGTTTCTCTATCTTTATTGCTGTGTTCATAGAAAATGATACTACTGTGAAGGACATGGGACCAACATGGTGCGAGGCAGTTACATCTTTTACTGGCTAATGTCCAACTCCTGTCCAGGGAGCAGCCAGGGGAAAAGGTGGGGTAGCTTCGTAAGTGGGGGACTATTGCAGTCCTGTACCGATCCCACTTGCATGGGTATATATATAAAGCAGGATGCAGAACCACTGATTTTTCTGAAGTAGAAATGGAAGTTAATAGAAGCAGGGCTAAAAAGTTTATCCAAAAAGATGTTTCCCCCTGCAGGCAAGAGATGATGAAATGTCATCCCAATTTATCTCCACACTAGTTAATTTGTATCTTATTTCTACAGGAAAGTTGTATGGGCGAGGATCAACAGATGACAAAGGTCCTGTACTTGCCTGGCTGAATGCCTTGGAGGCTTATCAACAAACTAACCAGGTATGTGCCCAAAATGTATCCTGCTTTTTTTTACATACAGCTGAGTCTACTAATAAATGTTGTCCAAGCCACAAACCCTTGAGGCAAGCCTGCTTGTTCAGCTGATCAGAGAAATGATGCAATAGTCTTGTAAATTTGCTGATGTCCCAGTAGGGCTGAGTTACTTGCTGACAACAAGTTGGTCTTGTAGATGCTTGGATTGCACTTGAAATATTTTTTGCTTTAACAAAATATGTAGGAAGGAAAATAAATACGCAATCATCTGGTGCAGGAGGAATAATCAAATGTGATCACTTTCATGTGAGGTTATCAGATTAGCTTGGCCTTTAGAAATGCTGAATATCTCACTGCCACTGATGTCTAAGAAAAGATTAACTTAGTAACACTAAACTGGGAATTCTGGTGTTTCTATTCAAGAAAAAATGTAATCAGAAATAGCTCAGGTTGGCTGCGTTACCTTGCAAGACAAGTTGCTGTTACTTGCAAGAAGAATAGCTAGTTCTCAGGTGCTGTCTAGGCATAGAATATGGTAGACTGGATAGACAGGGTAGCGCTGACTCCTGCTGTGGCATGCAGTTTCTGTGGTTCGTATCAATTTTCTTAGCCCTGTGACTTAACCTTGGCAACAGATATCTGCTGCGTTCCCACAAGTAAGAGGATTGAGAAGTAGTTGCCATTGTTAACTCTTTTTGCACATATGTGCAGTCCAGACTTGTTAATTACGCACAAAACATTAAATTGCACTGTCATGGAACTAATTTACCTGTGTCCATTTTTCTGCTTTGTATGTGATATGGAAATTACTGATCGTTGAAGGAGTCCAGTGTTTTCACATACTTAATTGTTCTTGGTTTTAACTTTCAAAGGAGTTTCCAGTAAATATTAAGTTCTGCCTAGAAGGTATGGAAGAATCAGGATCTGAAGGCCTTGATGAACTGATTTTTGCTCAACAAGATATTTTCTTCAAAGATGTAGATTACGTTTGCATTTCTGACAACTACTGGCTAGGCAAGAAGAAGCCTTGCATCACTTATGGCTTGAGGGGTATCTGCTATTACTTCATAGAGGTAAGAGCTAAAATACACTGCAAAAACAGTACTATTACAGTGGATTTTCTACTACAGAGTGATAGCTCTAACACTTTTGTGCCAATAACCTTTAAGAAAAGGTGAAACTGGCTAAAGTGGAACAGTTTCTACTAAGTGTCTAAATATCTTCCTTTTACTATTCTGAATGATACTTAGGAGGGAGGGAAAACTTTCAGATGAATGAAGCAAGATATCCTGGTTCCTTTGTGGCATAGATAATCTTCAGATATATACTTGAATGCAAGAAGAGATGTCACTGAAGTCCCCAAGGTTGGGACAGTCAGTACTAAGGGCTTGTACTCTAAGAGCAATAAAAAGCATATCTGCTTTAATTTACTACAACTGGGTTGTCTGTTTCCAAAACCAAACATATTCTCAACATATGCAGCAAAAAGCTAAGGCAAAAGTCTGTTCTGTACATTTGACAACATCTTCATGCTGAAATAACCCCAAATCTTTATTCACTTCAAACCAGGTGGAATGTAGTGACAAAGACCTTCACTCTGGAGTTTATGGTGGTTCAGTACATGAGGCCATGACAGATCTCATTACTCTAATGGGTAAGAAAAGGGAGGTTTCACTGAATGTATCTGGAATAGAAGTAAGAGCCATTAAAGCACAGAGGGCTTGCCGAGAGTAAGTTCCAAAGGGCTGCTTACATTAGCAGAGCAATAACTAGTGAAATGTTGCTTGCCAGGTATGCAAGGCTGATGCCTTAGATGCAGAAATGTGATGGTCTTGCCAAAAAGTTGTCTATTTTAACTCCCCCTAAAACCTTGCTGCAAACTTGTATGTTAATTAAATTGGCTGTCTTTTGCACACTCTTCTATAGGTGTGACACTGAACTCCTAGGGAATCCTGCCTTCAAACAGCCAGCTAAACATGTAGCAGTAGAATTATAATTGCAAGGAAGTGAACATTTTGGATAGCTGCAGATTCCATCAGTGCTTTCTGTGCTTAGTGGTACAAGCTCCAGAAGGGAGAGATCAGAATTTCATGACACCTTTGTGGAATTTTCAGATGGCAAAGACTATTATTTCCCATGGAAAGTGTTCTCAGCAATGATATTTTTTTCTAGTTGAATCCTGATATTAGGTGCTTCTTGTTTACAGCTTCTCTTATAGACAAGAAAGGGAAAATCTTAATCCCAGGCGTTAATGAAGCAGTGGCACCTGTTACTGATGAAGAGCTGACACTATACGAGAAGATTGATTTTGATCTGGGAGAATATGCAAAAGATGCAGGAGCAGCAAAACTATTGCATGATACAAAGGTATACTGCATCACTCCCTGTCTATCCTGGCTGGCTGTATTAGATCAAGCTACCTATATTAGTAGAAGGCAGAAATGAGCTTTTGTGGGTACTTGTATAGTTACAAAGTAATTTAATAGGCAGAGAATTAATCTAATGTCTTTAGAATTGTGAGATTGCCTTGAAGGTAATTTCACCTGGTATACAGTTGCCTGCACTCTTAATACTAGCAGTTCCTCTGCAAGGTGTTGGGTGCTTGAAAACTTAAATCTCAGTTATTCCATGTTTAAGGGAAGAGGTCTAGACAACTTTAAATTTGCTCCTTAGTCTATATATAAATAACATTTCAAACTTGTACAGAACTTTCTTTATCTAGTGCTGTTCTCTTAATGCTAGATAAGAACTGTTAGCACTTGTTCAGAGGTCAGATCCCACACCTACACAAAACATCTGACTTCCTACGTCTATAGGAAGTTCAGTAGGTTATCAGAAAGAAAGCTGCTCATAGAGATGCCCTCTCATTAGGAGAGAAAACAGCTTGATCTAGCTGTGATGAACTTAAGGCTGTCATACTGAACATCATCTTAGACCTGGCAAGTAAGGACTGTTTTGTAGCCATGAACTGGGCTGCTGCCAAAATCTTTGAGCAGCTCAAATTCAATAAACTCATGTCTGAACTTCCCAAGTCTTTATCCTGGGAGCTCTCCAAATGAATGCTTTTAACAGCATTGAATCCTGCAAACTATAGGTCTTGGGTACTAATTTTAAAGCATTAAATCCTAGATGTAAATACATCTCTTACCATAAAAAGCAGAAACAAGTGTTGTAAACAACAAGTTTACATATGCAGGACTGTTTTCTGTCCTAGTACTGTCAGGAGGAGACTCAACTCAAATGGGTATGAGTAACAATTTTATATCCTCAACATTGTCTTTATATGTTCATCTTTGTATCAACTGGGAGCACACAGACTTCCTTGTGTAGGCTTGTCCTATAAAGTAATGGATGAAATATAGCTTGTGTGCAAGGAGGAGCTGGCAAGATATTTTTTGATAGCAAACAAAAGCAGTTCAGGTCTTAGTTCGACTGAAATCCTTGCTTGTCTTACCAAGGGAGTTTTAAGTTCCATGCATTCAAGAAGAGTCTTAGGGCTAAGGAGAGAGATGGGAGGGAAGGCTATAGTATGCGAGCAACAGTGCTTGAGAGTTTCTAACTGTGGCAGTTTGGTTTGCTTGGAGAGATCAGAGGCAGGTTGTACCTGGAACAAAGCAAGCTGTGAACATAAAGGCCGCAAAATTTTGAAGTCTCAAACCTGAAGTTCAGTTTTGAGATACTGTAGCTGTCTATATGGGGCACAGATGTGTTTCAGTATCCAGTGTGCTGAACGTCTGTGTCCAAGGCAGCAAGGAGGAACTGCAGGAGTGTAGCTGAAAATGGCAGTAGTACTAGTTTTAATCAACCTGGAGTACAGGCAGTTGAATGCAACTGATGATATAAATCAGGAAGGCTTTGTGCCTCAGTTGATACATGGTGATGCTTTCAGCAATCCTGTGATCTTCATAAGCATGTGACTCAGTGAGGGCATCTGCCTGACTTGAGGCTGTGGGGACTAGAACTTCCAATACACTCCCTGCACATCGTGCTTGAGAACCTATATATATGGAGTATAGATAAGGTATGCATAGATATATGTATTTTACATATGTATATACATATTTATAAATGTTATTTGTATTCTTGTCAGAAACAGGCCATTCATGTTCTACAAGCTCCATAGAACTAGGAGAACTAGAACAACCCAGCTGTTGTATCAAATGTATGCCTACTGGGAGTAACAGCTTCTGTTTATAACTGAGGAGTCTTGAATGAGCTGCATTTCTGTATGGGGGAAAGCACTGTTTCTTGCGAAGTCTGTTAGACTGAAGAAATTATTACTTTGAGGAACCTGTCAAACTCTATTTGACCTTTCATATTTCTCTTTGCTTCTGCAGAGAGATATCCTTATGCATAGGTGGAGATACCCTTCCTTGTCTCTCCATGGAATTGAAGGAGCCTTCTCAGCCTCTGGAGCCAAGACTGTGATTCCTAGGAAAGTGATTGGCAAGTTCTCAATCAGACTTGTGCCAAACATGACTCCTGAAGAAGTCACGAAGCATGTATGTTGAGATGAATTGGTGGTGTCAAAACAGCTAGTGTCTTAATTTTAGTTTTTCTCCATGCTGGGGGGAAAAGTATTTCTGTTTTCTGAAATATTTGTTTACTTCCATTTTCCCTATTCTGAACGTCAACTTGGATAGTTGAGGGAATTGCTCTATGGCCCATATACAGCAATTGTATGACCACTGTGGCCTGAATATTCAGTTTCTCTTGATCAACTCAAAGAAGGGGCTCAGGAGTAAAGGCTAATTTAATTGTAGGGCACTTGGATTGCCAGAAGTGTATATTCAGAAACATAAGTTTGATATACTGGCTGTGTCCTACAGTATACTGTTAATTTGCCTAAAGGAGGTAGTCTGGTTTCAGGTCAGAGATACATAGGAATAATATGAAATAATTGTAATGGGAAAAGTATTGCTGCACAGTACTAGTGACCTGCAAGTCCCTAAGATGCTTTTAGTATACAGTCTTTACCAGAGTTCATAGACATGCTAATAGTAGATGAGACTGTTCAATCTTTCTCATAGGTTGAAGAATATCTGAGCAAAAGATTTGCAGAGCTGCATAGTCCCAACAAATTCAGAGTGTACTTAGGCCATGGTGGAAAACCCTGGGTGTCAGACTTCAACCATCCCCACTACATGGCTGGCAGGAGGGCCATGAAGACAGGTCAGTGCTTTTTCTGCTTGCTGTTGGGAGAACTAAAGCTCTTGTTCCAGCACCTCAAGAAATACTGAGGAGGTTATGTTTGAGTAATACTTAATGTTCTGCATTGAAGTTTGGCTCACTTAAGTAATGAAGCATGTCATGTGCAATCCTGGAGTCTGATGTACAAGAAGGGCAGAAATGGTATCAAGCTTATTCCTATGGTGCTAGAACAAGTCCATTGGTACAGTGTTGCTTTTGTGTATTGATGGGACTGCCAGTTCAGCTCACGTGCTTAGCAAAAGCCCTCAAAGTTCAGTTGTCCTAGCATTCCTCTTTAGCTGCCTCAGCATAACTGATAGATTGCATAGGGCAGTTAGAGCAAATCCAGCTTGTGTCGAGAGTACAAACAGGTGTCTGAATGGAGTGTTACTTGTGGAACTGTTTGGACTGAACTTTGAAAATTACTCCAGCAGTACATCTATGGGGAAGAAGCTCCACAGTTCTGTGGCATGTGCAGTCTGGCTGATTGAAATAGGAACTGACCAGCACCTGGTACAGATGTGGTTGGTACTTGATGGCTTAAGTAGGGCTTTGTTAAAAACTACAACTCCAAACTGACTGGAGTATCACTTTTCTAGTTTTTGGAGTTGAACCAGACCTGACAAGGGAGGGAGGAAGCATTCCTGTTACACTTACTTTTCAAGAAGCAACAGGCAAGAATGTCATGCTGCTTCCTGTTGGAGCTGCAGATGATGGTGCTCACTCTCAAAATGAGAAGCTAAATAGGTAAGAGAATATTTATTCCAGTGCCAGGCTGAGTTTACCATGGGTTTTAGCATGCATTATGAAAAGGACCAAGAAGAGCTGAGCTTTTGTTTCCTTCATTTTCTGGAAGCTGAAACCCTAGCAGGGAATGACTCGCTGGGTAACTAGACTGTAGCTAAATCTTGTTCTCAGTGCTTCTGATTCAATAAATTTAGAATCAGAAGCAGTTTTTATGCCTTGGTCTTCAAGCTTGGCTACCCCCTATCCCGTATGTGGCTTTTATCTCTTGCCAGGGGAGATGTGAGAAGGCTGGGAATAGTTTGTTACCTGCAACAGAAATGTCTGTAGTCTGTTGTGTGAATAGGACTGGTTGCAAAAAGCACTACAAGTGCAGCTCGAACTAAGACAGTGCTAATGGAAGCTATCTTCTTTCCAGGCACAACTACATCCAGGGGGTGAAGATGCTTGGTGCATACCTTTATGAAGTTTCCCAGCTGAAGGACTAAGTTAGACAATTAGGCTTATGGATCAGAAGTCTGAATTCTCTTATGAAGTGTCATCAATTACCAAGTCTCACATGACTCCCTTTTTCTACCAACACTCCTCTGACTTGGTGGGGGAGAGGGAAACATACATTTCCACTTGAACCAAAAGTATTTCCTTAAATGCTTACATCAAATGACAGACTATTATTTATCTGGCCAGCAGTACTGAACTGCATCTTTGTCCTCTCTGTATCACTTTCAAGTTGTGGTTTGCTGTATTCTTTTACTTTTCCTGTAAAGAAGAGGAAAGGTTTTCTCTCAACTGTTAAAGCAGCCACATCAGTTGCAGAACTGCTAGTCAAGTTTAAGATTCTTATTTCTGGATATGTTGTGGAAGTAAGTAGTCGAAGTGACAGATTATAGGGCTATACTGGAATGTGTTCAAGATGTAGTGAGGTATCTATCTTGCTGAGTGATTTGGAAGAGCAGTTTGTCCCTTACAGCTTATATCTAATTGCAGGTTTCAATTTACAGTGAATCAAGTTTTAACAAAATTCACTGTGGTAATAACTACTGGCCATCTTTTTGTAAAGCTGTCTTTGTACTCCTTAAAAAGGACAATAAATAATCATGCTTGAGAGTTTGGCTCTTGGTCTCTAAGGATTAAATAATGACCTGGGAGGAAAAGCAATTTCAGGTAAGTTGAGAGAAACTCTTCTGTGGCCACAGAGGCAGATGAGCAATGTGGCTACACAGACTGTACTCAAGGTACTTTCATTTCATGGAATCCAAGTTTTCATTCCTTAGGGTCTGGTGCTTTAACTACTTGTGGACTTGAAGCAGATGTTGCTAAATCCTGCTCTTCTGAGAGAAAACAAGCTCAGAAAATGTTCTATTTTGGCTTGAAGCCACATTAGCACAGCTGATGATACTGCAGGGGAGTGGGGGGAATTTATAGGCATAAATAGGGAGAGGAGAGTATTGCTCACTCCAACTACTGACTGACATCCAACTTCAAGCTGTCTTTTGGGAACACTAAGGTCCAACACTTCTGTTATTATGTCAAAACCTAAACCCTCTTAAATGCTTGCTAATCTGAACTGGATTTGGCTCACTAACTGAATTACCTGATCAGTACTAGCAGGCTAAGCTAGGTAAGTATTTGAAGTGTTGTTTTGCTCCTCATGAGAACTGTCTGAGAGCATAGTGCAGTCCTGTATCCTGACAAACAAGCGAGCAGCATGTGATACTTCCTCCCCCGAAGGGCAGAAGGCAGGAATGTCTTGCCTGTCTGGTTTTCACTGTTACTTGATCTGAAGACTTAACAGTGGAAGTCTGTTGGGGCAAGGAGTTGTCTTCTGTTCTCACAGTGAAGCTTCTAATGCTTGTCTTCTGTTTTTGTTCCGTTTGGTTTGTCATGGAAGCTTATGGCTGGAAATAATCTGGTATCATGAAACTTTGCACTTGCAGCTTGGGTACAGTCTGAGACCCATGTCATATGCCTGTGATAGGACTTGCTAGTGCCAAGCATCTGTACACACACTGGGCTGCTAGGTTCTCACCTTTCAGTGACAGTGGGGCTACTCTGCCATGATATGTGATCCATACATCTGACAAGACTGGCATGCATGGGTAATTAGAGGTCATCTGTATGCTGAGATCAATTAGTTATACATGGTAACTAGTCCTAGCAACTAAATGTGTTTAAAGCAGCTTTCTCAGTTACCAAGTTGATGCCCCATACTACACACGAAAAAACAATTTGCTTGCTGTTGGTGAGGTTTTTATCGCTTACTTTCTACCTGTTGGTTTGAAAAGCATGAAAACTTAAATCTAGCTCCTGGACTGAGTTACTACTATTTTCTAACAGTGTAAAGGAACAGCTTATTTGTTCAGAAAAAAAGCTGGTTTTGTATGGACTATGTTCAGCAAGTGAGTATGTCTGTAGTTGTCTTATTTCAGTTGTACCTGATTTTTTGAGAATTAGTCAATTCGCTCAAGTTCTGTGCTGGAGAGACTGGATCAGATCCTATACTTACTGAATAAGTACAGCATGGCAGAGTTGTGAAGCATGGCCAAGACCAATCTCTGGTGAAGGGGGGAGTGTCACCATTTTGAGGGCAAGACTGCAGGTGTTTCAGGTGGGTCTGGTTAGCCTGGGTAGCTGCTATGTTTTTAACTTGAAAAACAGGCTTTGGCTCAGCATAATGAGTTTGGATGTACTAACTAAATCCAAATTATTTTTCCATAAGGCTACATGATAGTCTGTCTTAAGAAACTTTAGCTTTGTGATCTTGACCCTGAAGCTGTATGAAGAGTGGAGATAACAGAGCTAATTTAGATAAAGTGAGATGCAAGTTTGGCCATTCTCTCAAAGTACTAGTTTAAAAATATTCCTTTTTTTTAGTGTTATCTGAACTCAAGCTAGGGTAGATTCATGTGTTAAATGTGCTTTTTACATTTAGGAGTCAATCTGAATAAATCACTTTCTCAATAATTAATAAAGTTCTGCAGGGGATTGAAATTATTCCTCAGAGAATCTGCTTAGACTATACAGGAGATCTTAGTAGTGGATAATTTTGATTCTAGTCCCTAGCTAGCTTGAGCATTCCATTCTGCATCATGTTTGGTTATTACGAACTCTGAATGCTAAATATGTTTTTCTAGTACTTTGAAATGTTCATCTTTCTATTATTTTGCATATCCTTAGCAATTCTGAGATTTCTTGAGGCCTACTTAAAGCACATGCCAGTGAAATGTGCCAGCTGATGCTGACACATCCGTATACAGTTTCCTCCTCTTGTCTGGGCAGGCTTATGTTCTTTATCATGAAGACATCCTAAGGACCTCTTATATTTCTGCCCTTTAGACTGAAAAATTAGATGATAAATACAGCTGAGCAGCTGAATTTTGTCAGTGTTCTTGGGCTCTGCTCTCCTTTGGAAAAGCAGCTGTTCTGCACGCAGTTGACCATTTGAATTGTGAAACCTGTTGCAGCCCAAATATTAAATATGTGGTTATAATCTATAGTGACAAATCTGACTCACTGCACACAAAGTACCAAGTGTTATTTGAAAGTGGAATATGTTCAGTTGGATTCAAGGAAGTCTCTTGTATGGAGACGTTTCTTCTGTTAGCTGTTGCTTGTGAATGTGTGTCATGGTTTAAGCCCAGCCAATAACTCAGAGCCATGCAGCCACTCTCTCCCACCCTGCTCCCAGAGGGATCGGGAGGAGAATCAAAAGAATGTAACTCCCACGGGTTGAGTTAAGAACAGTCCAGTAACTGAGGTATAACACAAACCACTGCTGCTGCCACCAATAATAATAATGACAAGGGAAATAACAAGGGAAGAGGATGCAACCGTTCACCACCTGATGACCAATACCCAGCCCAACTGAGCAGTGATCTCACCCTTCTGGGTAACTGTCCTCGGTTTACAGACTACACATGACGTGCTGTGGTATGGAATACCTCTTTGGTCAGTTTGGGCCAGGTGTCCTGTCTCTGCTTCCTCCTGGCTTCTCCTCCTCCCTGGCAGAGCATGAGGCTCCGAAAGTCCTTGGTCAGACCAAACATCACTGAGCAGCAACTAAAAACACTGGTGTTATCAGTGCTGTTCCCAGGCCAAAAGTAAAAACCACAGCACTGCACCAGCTACTAAGAAGGAGAAAAATAACTGCTACTGCTGAACCCAGGACAATGTGGAGGAGTGTTTTCTTGTTCTTTTGGAATAAAGTAAATGGAATTGCAAATCTGCTGTTAATGTATGCAAAATTGTATCAAATTCCTGAACTTCAAGGTAGCTGCTAAGATATATGATGGAATTAAATTTCCTGTTTCTGAACTGCTTAATGGATTTAATGTGCATGTAGTGAATAGTGGAGTCAAGGTTTGAGACTTAATAATAAATGCTGTCTTCTTTTGAGCAGTTTCAAATTTTAGGAGGGAGAATTGAGATGATGCTGCTTAATTTTAAGAAAACCTGTTAAACTCTTCCTTAGACTTCCAGCAACTTGGAAAGCTACAATATAACTAAAATGTTAAAGTAGTAGAGCAGCTGCAAGACTCTTTTGCAAGCTAGAATGCTGGATAGTATTTATTTATAAATATGCCTTTAAGGTGATGTTTTAGGCTATCTTGCTGTAACAGTAGCTGGTTAACATCTATTATCAGCTGTGTTCTGATACATCGTTAGAAACCTTCAAGTGCAAGAAAATCTGTTCCTTTTGGCCTTTTCAATAGTGCATGCAGAGTACAGAAGACCTGGCCTTTGCCTCATGTGCTCTCTATTACTGTTGTTCTTCCTGATCCCACTCTCCTGCTAATTTTTCCAGTCATTTGCATTAGTGGAGCTAATCTTGCAAGTGGGGCCCACGCAATATGACCAGGCTTTCACTTTATAATGTGATAATTATATGTTGAGTGGACTGTCATCTTTTTATGTTAAGACTGTGGTTCTTACCATGCTATTGTGGTAAAAAATGCTAGCCAGCAACAACCCTGAATTTCAACTTTATTTTGTAATTGCCACTGCAATAGTTCACAGTTTCTGGAAGCTGGCGCGACAGGGTAATAGCACTAAATGGAGTGGGAGAAGGTAACTTTTTGTTTCCAAATTCCTCTCTGTTAACCTCTTTACTATTTGAGTGAACAGCAACATGTCAAAACTCTGGCAGAAAAGCAGCAATTTCTGCAAATCCACTGGAACATACTTTTTAATTTGTGTAAATGCCAGAAGTTTAAGGCATCAGTCCAAAGACACTTAAAAATAGTTCCAGGAGGATCTCTTGAGGTTTTTCTATTGTGTGCATTGAACACTTAGCTGGAGAACTCAAGTTCAAAGCTGTAGGAGTACAATACAAATTCAAAATACAGTATAGGCTGCATGGAATTTTCAGGAATTGGTTGTCAAGCAGAATTAATAAAAAGAAAGCAAAAGATTTATTTCCACACAGCTTTGAATCCTATTTGTATTTCAGAAATATCCTGTTATGCTTTGTCAGCCGTATCCAAAACTTTTGTACAAGGTGGCACAGTGCCTCTTGTGATTATTTTAAGGCAATTTTAATTCTGATTGGATGGATTCAGAAGCACAAATCAAGAGGAGGAAGAAAGCAGCAGGAGCTATTGTGTTGTCTGGCAACAGAATTTCAGTGTAAAAAGACATGAATAAAGTTCCCTGGAATGTGAAGAAGCTGGGGAGAAAGACAAGTAGAGGGCAGGCTTCAGGAACTGAGCAAAAGGCTTCATGCAAAAGGGTCCTAAATGAACGTACAAATACATGTTCCTGGAGAGTTGACAGCCAGAGTTTATTAGCTCCTAGGCTTTAAACTGCTCATATTCCTTTGCACTGATGGAAATGGTGTTTAATGGAATTTGTATGGCTATGAACTTTAAGTTTGCAGAGCTCTATGTAATTTTTGGAAGCTTTACTTGGAGTTGTCTGACACATAGAGATGGAGTTTAAGTACCTTGAGAACAGTTGAGAAGCCTCTATTTTAAAGTTAATGGGAGTTTTGATGAAGGGGTTTGAGAAATAAGAAAAAAAGTCTTGCCTTTAACTGCAGATAAGTTCATGCACTGATTGGTTTAAAATAGAAATACACTAAAAAAATGTTATCGAACTAATTTGATTTTTTTTTCCCCCATGGAAAACTGGAGCACCAGATTTACTGCTTTATTACATTGTCCACTCTGTGAAAGTGTTCCTATAGGATATGACAGGTAATTGAGTCATCAACATAAAATATTAATAATTTAAGGTTATACATTCAGTTTTCTTAATGTATTGTAGTTCCACGTCTATCTATGTGTAAATATGACACAGATTTACTGGGACACAGCAGTCACCTTGAAGCTGTGCACAGTAGCAGCTGATTAGCATTATCTGTTCCAAATGTAAAACAAGTACAGCTTCTCTGACCTCATTAGAGGGAGCTGAGTGCACCTCGGTAATAAATGCTCCTCCAGCTCCTTCCAATAATTTGATGGATATGGAAGAAAGCTTTAATGACACAATCCCTGCCACTGAGAGACCAGCAGTCCTTAAGGATGTAGAAGAAAGATCCTGAAAGTAATTAGACTTAGCGCTAAAGTTAAAATGGGAGCTGGAATAGGAAAATGTTATTTTTTCAATAGTACAAAGCCTGCAATACAACAGGTTTGTTTTTTTCGGTTTTGTGAGGTTTTTTTGGTGTTGTGTTGTTGTTGTTTTGTGGTTTGTTTTGGGGGGGGTTTGTTTGTTTTTTGGTTTTTTTTCCACTTAATTTCTTACACATCAGTACAGAAGGCAAATATATCCAGAAATGTATGGTAATCTGTTCATAAACTTGGTTATATGCACCTGTTTGCTTTTGAATTTGAATCACAGAGCCTGCACCTATCAAAAATAGTCAATATTCTGGCACACTATTTAGTCTTTTTCAGTTACGGAATGTAAGAATTTGGGGTGATAAAATGTCAGTGGTTTATGAATCTAAGAACCTCCTTTAAGTCTGGATGTAAATCCAAAGTAGAGGATGTGGTGATTTTGAACTGTGAAATGTTCAGAAACTTGTTTGATACAGAGCAGGATGGTAAGCTTTCATTTCACACACTTTGCATAAAATTATAATGCAAAAATACAGATTGTAATTAATCTGTTCCAAATGCAGTTTTATCTGTGTTGATAGAAATCACTGTGTCAACCTGAGTCATTTAAACCTATGAAGTTATTCTATAACTCAGAACTATCAAACAGCAAAATGGTATAAAAGCCTCTTTCTTGTAGTCTGTGACTGGGAGGAATTGTTTATTTCAGATAAGACAGGTACATTGGTAAATGATGCCTAAGCTTAGAAGCTTGATCTGTCATTCATTTTTGCATACCTTTATCAATATTCACAGAGTTTTCAAGATTGGCAAAGGGTGACTTAGATCCTACTATTAGCAAAGGAACACGGCAAATACCAAAAAGCCCACTCTCTGAACCCCTTATTTCTGTACTTAGTGGCATGTGTCACCTGGGTAACATCCATTTGTCTTTCAGTTTAAAGATCAAAAGTTCTTTCTGTGTTTTCACGGTGCTCTGGATTTGAGAGCTTGATCCTGCTAAATCTGTTAGCCAGTTTAAAGCCCAATTACTAGTTGCAGGAACAAATTAAATCTCCAGATAAGATGACACCATGCTGAGATAATTCAAAAGGAATCAGTCACACTACTTCAGGCTGACACTTCTCCTCCCCCCCCCCCCGCCTTGAAATGTGGCTCTTTGAAAACTGTTTATGAGAAGAAGAAAAAAAGCCTTCATTTTCTCTCTGCTCGCAGTATTCACCTAAAGCCTCAACTGTGAGAGTAGTGTTATCTGTTATCTTTTTAATATCTCCACAGATCATTTTCTCTCCTCCCAGCTAAGAAATGGCAAGTCTAGATAGATAAAAAGCATGTTTACTTGTGCCTGGGAAGGGTGTGCACCAATGAAGATCTGACATCTCTGACACCTTTGTATTCAGCTAAGATTTCTCACAAAGTACTAAATGGATGGTTTGGAGTCATTAAGTTCATTTCTCTGAGTTAGGTTCCTCTATATGAGGTTTTTTATATCATTACTACTGTGGAAATGGAGGTATGTGCTGCCTCAAGCAATACTTTTAATAATAACTTTTCCTTTATGCCAGCAGTGAATGGTCAAATACGTGAAAGGAAACTTACTGCAAGTGGAGAAGTGAAGGCTGATGCTATAAATGTATCTGTACTTCTTTAAATGAGGTAGAAAATATGGGGCCATTTCATTATTCCATTAAGTTCAGTCCCCATTTTCTTGTGCTAAATTACCTGTATATATGTTGTTGTGTGTGCTTCTCAGATGGCTTTTTGTTTCATGAATCTACTTCTCAAGCCATCTTCCCCGTAGGTACCAACATGAAAACAATCAAACTATTCTAATCTCCATAGCCTTAATGAGAGAAGGTACCATGGAAAAGTAAAGGGGATATCAGGATGTGGGGTTTTTTGGTTCCTATGTGCTTTGCTATAGTCTATGATAATGACATCTGGCATAAGAAATAGAAGAAACCCACTGCATGAAAAGTTTGTTTGTGTTCTGATACAGAGGCATAGCAAAAGAAACAGATATTGTGTGCTTTCCCCATACGGAAGTGAAAAAAATGCTGCCTCTGAATTTTCAGCGTTTCTTTATGAGTAGTTTCTATGTAATTGCATATCATTGAGATTTATGATTGGACTCAATGATCTCAAAGGTCTTTTCCAACATAAATGATTCTGTGGATAGAGGATATCTAGCTGTACAATAGCCTGTCTGTTTCAACATACATGGAACCAAAGAACACAGTGTGGTCACGCAAATAAATGCGAAACAAAAGCTGTAGGTGTGCCAGGCTGGTGTGGTTTGTGGTTCAGAGTCAAGCTTTGAAAACTGGAGTAGTTCAGTTATGCTGCCCAATAACACTGCTACTAGGGAGGGATTTGGGTGATGATCGGTTTGGAGGGAGCCTTGGACAGGAGCCTGGAGCCCTGCAGTGGGGAGCAGTGCATGTAGCAGTGTGTTGGACAGAGCTCCATGTTATCAGGTGTCTCTGCTAAGGGCTGCCCTAAAACTTAGCTCAGTATGGCAGGGAAAGCCCAGCACTTTCTCAAAGGTAGGTGAGAAGTTGAGGCATTTGGGGCCCTGAGCAGAAGACTCTTATTTAAAACAGATGAAAACCAGAGCATTGCTCACCTGAAGTGCAAGCATCTTGTGGCTCAAGCATGTGTCCAGGCAGGGTGTATCTGTCATGTGATTTCCCCCCACTACCTTCCTATTTCCCATCCTCCAGGAAAGGGTGCATAGTTTATTGCAAATGGGGAGAAAATATTTTTCTTCCTGGTCAAGCTGTGTTCTTCTTAAAGATTGGTTTCCAGGCAAGAAAAGAGGAGCACATGGTGGAACCATTTCTTTAACAGCTGCGTGTGCCTTTGATTTTTCATAGCTTAAGTTATCTTTTAAATATTATCATCATTATTATTATCATGGGATTTCCTTTTTGTTTTTTTTTTTTTTTTTTTTTTAGTTCACCCTAAAATTTAACTCCCTCTGAAGTGCAGTGCAGTGAGTGAGGGGATACAAACTTTATGCATCTTCATGAATTATCTTGAATATTTCAGCCAAAATTTCATAACTTCTTCTATAAGGATTTAGGCACTCAGAGTGTGGGATTAATGGCTTATATCCAAACTATTGATTTGCAGAACTGTCACTTGCTTCAAAGTTAAGAGCTATAGCAGTAGTTCTAAATGTTCTGATTCCCATAGCACGGAAAATGCAAAACCATCATTGCCTTTTAAGCCATGTCAAGACACATGCTACACTTGTCGAAAGGCCTTTGAACATGTGAAAAACTTCTCTGCTTGAGAAGACTGTAGCAAAGAAACCAAAAAAATATGTCTGTAGGGAAAGTATTTTAAGTCTAAACCTGGGCACCTGTCTTGCATTTTTCTACTGTTTTGTTGTTATTGAGATACTATTGCATCAAAGCAGCTGCTGATGGCATGACTTGCTTAGGATGTGAAGGGTGGAGAGCCTCAGTTTAATGAGCGTCTGCTCTGGGCACTTGAAGCATGTGCTTTACCCTTGATACAGTCAGTAGGACTCTGATAGGAGCAACATGCTATGAAATATCTCATGCTCCTCCTTAAGGAGGTCACAATCACCTTCCTATGGTAACATCTGTTTCCTTGAGATGCAATGGTATTGTGTTTATATATTTGTATATCTAGTGGGTTCTTTTCTAAGCTGTTTAAGAGGAACTTGTATTCACCAAGATAAGAACCTCTCTGCTTGTTTTGGCCTTCTCCCAAATACATTCAACAATAGGAGGGCTGCAGTGGATAAGTACTCACAAGCCTTTCTTCAGGGGCTGCTGCTCCTGGGACACCCAGGCGAGATGAAGTCAGCGAAGTGTCAAACTGAGTTAACTTTGTGGTGCTTCAGACCCATGTCTTGAAGGACACCATGCACACCATCGCCTCAGTGACTCATGCCCTGCCAATTCCTGGACCACATGGAAAGCTGGGAGGAGGCAACATGAAGAGCTGCGTAAACAAAGTACTGCATGGTTAGTATTTGCTTCACCCTGTGAATTCCTAAGCTGGTCCTGATGTCTGTTTGGAAATGACTGTGAATTTTCAGCTGGATAAAAACCTCACCTGCACAGAGAGCATTAATCACCCGTAAGGGAATGATGCTGTTATTTGGCTGAGTAAAGCTGTCTGAAGGATATCAAGGCAGGAATAACCTCTTGCCTTTGTTTCAGTGTGATTAATATCCAAAAATACCTTTGCTTAATTGATAAAAAAAAAAAGAATTTACAATCTTGTGCTTGGAAAAGCAGAGCAGCCTCCTGTCTCAGCATTCAGTGCAGTGTACTGGAAAAGGTGCTGGACAAGAACAACTTGTTCATTCCTCCCCAGGGTGCATCACTTAAAGCCTGTATGCTTGGAGATCTGCACGCAGAGAGCTTGCTGATTTACCTGCTAGGTGGTGAGAAGGCTTTGTGTTACTGCTCTTCTTTTACAGAGTATTTCCAGACCTTGTGGCCCTGCTCCTGAAAGGTGTTGTGCGTCACTGCTCCACATCAAGGACAGTCTGTAGTCATCAATGCTTGTGAAGCACTGTGTGATATCTTGCTGGGGTAAGGGGGTCTTTTCTAAGTTAACCTGCGTTCCCTGACATACCCAACTGCAATTATTGATGTTCAGGTAACTAACTAATTTAGGGGTTTGGGGGGTCTTTACCTCTCTAGCAGTGCGATCTCACTCCACTGTTGACAAGCTCTTGAAGCAGGCAGCATTGCTTATGATTGTTTTGAAAGATGATGGCTGGGAAATATTCTTTAGACTGCAGCACGGAGTGGGGAGGAGGTAGAAGAGCTTCCCCCTGCTGCACAGGGAGCAGATACAGAAATCTGTGTAGGGGAGAAATATTTTGGGGACTTACACTTCCAGGAGACAATGAAAACAAGTTATATGAAGGCAGTATATTGAGAAATGGCACTAAGATGCAATAATAACCGTGTACTACTGATTATGACATTGTAATATCATTCCTGTTTTCCTGTAATACACCTTCAAGAAATGGAAAATAGCTGGTTTGACCTAGAGGTAGCTACTTAGAGAGCAACAGGTAGCACTAAAAACCCTCATAAAATTTCTGTCAATGAAAAGGGGCTCCGGACAGCATATTTCTTACATGTTTGCTCATGAAAACTTAGTATTGTAATTTCTTAAGGCAACTTTTTAATTAAGGTAACAGTTAAGGCATGCGAATTCTGCTGAAGTGCCAGTGAAATCAAGGTAACCTTGTTTGCACCATCACTTTTATCACCAGCTGGGGCTGCTGCCCAGATGTAGTAATAGAAACACAAAGTAGGAGACCATCTCTACCCTGAAGAGCTTACATTTTCGAAGGACAAGAGAAACAAAGACATTGATGCTTTGTTTTCCTTGTTCTGTTGTTTTAGTTCTGCTCTTATTTTTCAGTAAATAACCTATTTCCTCCTGCTTAAACACTTCAAACAGGAGTTGTCCATGCCAGCACTCACCCAAATTATTCAAGTTGGTTCTTTTATTTCTTGTAGTTTATAAGTTATCACCAGAGAGTGTTTTTATTAAGGAGATAAAGCTGAGTGAATTCAAAAATGCTTCTAAACAATGTTGGTCATGTTTCTGTGCTTATGATAATCTGTAAATGGAATAATGACTAAAAAAAGAAAATCTCCTATACTGACTATAAACCTTGTTCCAAGTTATGGGTTATAAAATAAGGAGCAATCAGCTATGAAATAACAAGCTACAAAGTAATCATTGCTTCCCCCTTCCCCCTCAGTGAGATAGCTTTTCATTAGTATACAGTGGTAAATGAGCAAATAGCTGAATTACTGAATTCAGTTGACCTATTTCTTATCTCACTTGTGCTGTCATAATTCAGGAGTAACATCAGCGTGAGATGTCAAGGTGGGATACATGTAAAAATAGAATTCTTATAAATAAATGCAAATAAACATTTAATTTATCCAAAACTTCTGCATTCATTTGCATATGAGTTTATACATATTAAAAACAAATACTGTAAAGAAGAAAAGGTCTTTATAAGGCTCTGAGATAGGACCTTGACCTCCCTTGGAAAACTGATGCTTGTAACTGAATCTGACCATGTGAACAGCAGTTCTTTCAAAATGGACAGAGGACCATAAGGATAGAACCTTGTATGCAAGCAAAAGCACCTAAAATTTGATACAAGTTCAGAGACGCTCTGGTATGGAAGAACTGCTAGTGAAAAGGTGGTGAGGCTATCCACATCTAAGTGAACATAATATGCTTAGAGGTAGATGTCAAAAGCTATCCCAGCAAGTCAGAATATAGTAAATGTTCTTCATGTATACTTTAATTTTCATTTTGATGCTCACCGTGTTTTAAAAGCATTCTGAACTGGATTAGTAGCTCAGCCTTATGTACCAGTGCATATAGTTTGGTGCTCAGCTGTACTTCCTATAGTTCTTTCCTATTAGCCTTTTTGCAGTGAAAAGAGCATAGGACTGTGCAGCTGTCTTTCCAAGAAGGATCTCTTTATACCAATGTTCATCTGATTGCAAACCAGTGAGCAGTCAAGCTCAGAAAATTTTCTTAGGTGTGTAGTGAATTACTTCTTGTCAGTGGGGGCAGAGTGAAATACTACTTCCTGGGAGAAATTCTTAACAGATATGTGCTCTTTTCTTTTCCCATTTTCAAATCAAAGTAACAAACAAAAACCATGTCTCTTCAAGTCCTTCTAAATACTATCATAAAGCAGCAATGCTGAAGTGCTTTCTGACACTGTAATTTCTGCTAGGATTTAGGTCTTCCATGGAGGAAGGGAGGAGGAAAGAAATATGGGAAAATTTCTCATGGGTTGATGTGGTAGTGATTTGGATGCCCTGCTTGGATTATTATAGCATAAAGAAGTAGTCTTCAAGCACCTAAACCGAAAGTTAATCTTTAAAAGTAATCCTGCTGAACTTATCAGTGAACTGAGATGAAATGTCCTTGTTCTTTAGGTGGAAGAAGAGACCTTGCCAGTTCAAGCTGTCATCAGTAGCCATGAAAGCAGCTGCAAAACAAGAGCACAAAGAGGTAAGGAGTTTCTTTTTCACTGTAATCTGTATTACAGCAAAGCATTTCTGATAAACAGGGCCTCACTTTTTTTCTCTAAGAAGTCAGCTTGAGCAAAGGCAGGGCTAGTCACTGGCATTCTCTGGAATGCCCTTCAGGCAGCCCTGTGGGCTGGTGTCCATCCCTCTATGTGTGTCTGGATCTCTGCAGCTCCTGGTCATTACGATGATAGTGGCTGCGCATGGTTAGGGTTGTGTTCAAGAGCTGCCACCCAAAGAGTCATCATCCTCCTCCTCCAAGGGTATTACCTACTCAGCTGGAGAGATGACAGAGGCCTGATTGCCTTCTTCCACCAAAGGTAGGCCACTTATCAGTTAATGTTGTTAAAAAAAGTTAAATAACCATGTTATCTCAGTTATCTTTCTTGGTGGTGGTGGATTAGAGGGAATGTTCCTTTCAACGCATCCCACTACTGGTTTGGTAAATTAGTTTCTACTGTCATACACATCCTTTCATGTCAAATGTTCTTTATGTTACTTGCAAACTAGGTGACTTGTGACTTTGTTTTATTCTGGGTTGGTTGCAAAATGTTCCATTTTCATTGGCACACTCCCCATGCACACACTTCAAATGCTGCGTTGCAGGGAGGAAGGCATGTGAGGTGCACACTTCAGCAATGTCAAGGAGGGCAGCAAAGCACGTTCAAGAGCTGCTTCTCAAATGTTTGTAAGTTTAGTTGATATTTTATCAAAGAGTCATCCTAGTTAAAGAATCAACTTGGATTTCTTGTTAAATCATCATCTAAGAAGGCTAAGTTTTCTTTTAACAGTACTTCATGAGATAGGAGGGAGACACAAAATGTTCTTACTTACCAAGGAATGAAGGAAGAGAAACTGCGTGACTGTCATGCATTATTTCTAAAAACAGTCACACTACATTTTTCTATAAAGCAGTAACTGCTCTTTAAAATGAGATCAAATAAAATACACTTGAAACTGAACACTGAAGTCTTTGTTTGGTATTTCCACCCCCAGGCTTTGTCTTCCTTTCATACCATTTTTCCCTTCCTTGTAACACTGAGCTATTTTAGCCTTGCCTGAAACCTTTCTACTGCTTTATTAAACTGACTCCCTTTTCTACACAAGCATTCCCAGTTGCAATACAAATGTTTTCAAGCAGTATTGTTTATTAGCAGCAAATTAACATGAAGTTCCATCTGCTACTCCCCTCTCTCAACTTCAGCACAACATAGCTGCTACTTGATTTCTGGTTTGAAATACTAGTGTTTGGTGTACTCTGCTCATCTAAGTATCTCCTCACATTCATTTTCTGTACTTAGGCACCATTCATGCTTACTTTTGTTTCTGGAAGCAACTATTTCTGGGATATTCTGTCAGCTTTTCTTGAAGTCTGTCTCTGTTTCAAAAATATCACTGAATTATTTAAAATATTCTTAGGGGGTTTTCGTCATTTGAATGTTTTGGTTTGTTTTGATTCTTTCCTTCAAGTTTCCGTGTTTCATTTTCTGAAACAGTTAAAAGCTAATGAAACATGACTTGAAGACAAGTTTCTTGTCTGCATCTTTCCAGGTCATCTGCATGTAACGTGGATAAAGAGGAAGATACCATCACCACAGTGCCTGTTTCCGGTATAAGCAGCCCTTTTGTGATTCTGACCTTCATGTAACATTAAAGAGGTAAGTTTCTTCAAGTCATTATAAGGTATCAACTCTATGTATTCTCATTCTTTTTATAGTGAAAATGGATAGAATTTAGCAAAATTGAATATTTGAACAGAAAATCATACATGATGGAGAAGCTGCCACTTGTGTATTGCATAAGCTTCATTACTCTAGCAGCCGTGTTATGTGTAACCTGTATTATGATCCTCCTTGTTCAAGTATGGCATACCCAAAAGGTACTTTTTGGTAAGCAACTGTCTGATTTTCTATGGTAGGTTAAAAGAGGGCACATATAGTGGCCTCTGTTGAAAGTATTTTCCAAACTGAGGTTTGGAAATGTCAAAATAGTAAGAATGAATAAAACACATGTGCAACTAAGGCATTTGCAGGCTTTGTGGAAAACGAAGGATGTTTCCCTCCTTTTATTCATCATGCTTGGGTTTTCAATCTATCTTCTCACCAGAGAAATGCAGTTGAAATTATTAGCATTACCATAGCCTATCACCTTAGCAATGCATCAAAGTTATGGAGCTGTGGATGGACCTGCAACTGCACATTTTATTACTAGTATAGAATAATTTTAGATTCGAAGTGCTGGGTTTTGACCTTGGAGTTTATCCCATTGCACACCACAATACAGCAGCTATTCTGAATTTAGCCAGCCAAGGATTTAACTAGCCAAGTATTACTCTGCTAACACCAATTCAAGAACCTGCAGCAGGAACTTCAAGGAGACAGGAAGGGAAAACTGCAGGAAGGAAGGAAAACACTTTTCAGAGTCTTATGGGTTTAAAATATTCATTTGTCTTGTCGAGAACAAGGTGGCAAAGCAGTTTGCAAGTACTAAATGACTTCTGCACTTATGAAGTGCTCCAGTTTTGACACTGTTCTTACTCAACCGCGGAAGTTATTTGTTGTCTGATACTCCTGTGTCAGGATAGCTCTACCTTGTTCATGCAAAATATGCAACATATGTCAGTGAGTCCATTTTTCTCCCATTCTTCTGGAAATGAAGAAAAAAAGATTAATTCCCTGGGCTACTGGTGTGTGTTGATGTTTGCAACTCTTCCCTGGGCTTTTCCCCCTTGAACATACAATTTGAAGTTTGTGCACTGAAAATTGACGTGAACTTAAATGAGGCTTGGGTAGGCTCAGCACTTTACAGTTGTCTATGCTTTCTAGAACTGAAATGAAGTGCATATTGCAGAATGTCTCTAACTTGTTGAATTTTATTCTTACCTTTCAGATAGCATCTATCTGGTCTAGTGGAAGGTGTCCCTACCTCTGGCAGTGGGGTTGGAACTAGATGGTCCCTTCTAACCCAAACCATTCTATGATCTCAGCTCTGGGCAACTCTCTAAGGCAGTAATGTCTTCACCATCCACTCCAGCATTGGAGACAGAGATTTTCCAGTATGTTGATGAACACCAAAGTGATTATATTGAGGTAGGAACTGTATTGCAGTGAAATGATGAGCACAGAACTGTTGCCCCAGAGGCCTGTGTTTTATGTGCTAAATGAGTGTTTGCCACATAGGTAATGAGCAGGTTTCCAGGTGTGGCATCAGGTATGCCACATGTGCTTCACAAAGCAAGACTGCAAGGGGACAGGTTGTGCTGGGGACCCTTCAGGTGGAAATGGGATTTGCATGGACTTCCAGAAACTAGATGGCTGCAGGCTTCCTTTGAGTGTGTGCAGAGAGAGGCTCCACTGAGAGAAAATGCATGCGCATGGGAGAAGCAAGCAGATAGGATGCTCTCTCACTTGCTTTACCTCAGCATTCATTACTGTAGGTTTGGTCTTGACAAGGAGAGGAGTCTTGCTCCCATGCTGATTTGTGCTTTCCTGTTTTCATTGTTCCTGTGAAGAGGCAAAACCATAATTATGCCAGTCAGTATCAGTTATGCTTTAAAGTGATGAGCACTTCTGAATCCTCATGAGGATCACTGAGGTAATTCATACATAATGCAATTTCTGCAATGCAAAATGGTCAGCATCTCGTCTACCTCCTCTTCCATAGATTTTAGATCCATGGTTGACACTGCAAATGCTTAAGTGTGGGTCCTTGTTTAGAAAATCGGGACTCTCAACCCTGGGGACCCTTCTAAGCAGTTCCTCTCAATTCTGAAGCCTTATAGCATCCATGGCATTGCTGTGATGGGATAGAAATTAAACCATCTTCCAAAGTGACACTTCTCATGTTAAATGGCCAAACACTGCAGCATCCTGAGTGATTTAACTCCACTTCTTCCTTCCTTATGCAGCATCTTAAGGAATGGGTGGCTGTGGAAAGTGATTCTATTCAACCAGATCTGAGGAAAGAAGTAATATAAATGATGGCACTGGCAGCTGACAGGCTTGTGGCACTTGGAGCCACTGTTAATTTAGCAAACTTGGTGTCACATCAGGTGCTTGTCTGATTCTTGCATTTAAAACATCATATTTGCACATACGGTCTGCCTATTGCATTCAGTGCTATGTATATGCACAGGCATGTTATGACATACTGACATTTTTGGTAGCTAAATGATGATTTATCTGTAGTCCCATAGCTACGTGATACCTACTGGAATCAGTTCCTCCTCAGATGGTCTGCAAACAGACTTGGGAGACTACACAGACAATCCAAATGGAAATAGATGTTCTCTGCATAGCATGGACAATTTGATGTTTTTAACTGGAGGGAAGCAGTTTGCAAAAGTAAAAGGCCTGAGTTTTTCACCAGGGCTCATTTTTACGTTCTGCTGAGTAATGAAGCATGATAGCAAATGCATCATTCTTCACCAAAGTGCCAATATGAGGGAGGTAGCTTTTACAAGGAAAATGTTGCCTGACAGAAAGGGCTAGATATCTTGAGCATCACCTTTGGGTTTGGGAGCTTCTAACAAATGCTTCAAGCCATTTTCTTAATGACTGTTGGAAAGCAGCACACAAGTTAATCTCAGAAATCCTTGCCTTTAATCTACTTACCTTACTGTAGCTGGAGGCTGTCAGATTTCTATTCTAACAGGAATTCAGAAGCTCACTAATAGTGATTCCCTTTTCCATTCTCTGAGGCTTATGGGAAAGACTGTGAGTGTTAGCACAAGGACCTTGCATCACAGCAATGCTTTAATATTTCAGGTTATGTCATTTAATAGTTCTAATGAATGCATTTCAGTTTAATGAAAAGCTGTAATGGAAAGTTGTAATGAATGCATTTCAGTTGAAAACTGCATGCACTTGGCATGCAGTTATGATTGCCAAAATATATAGCAAAAATCTCTGTCAGCAGCAGCAGGAATGGATTACCTGTTGTTGGAGCAGAGACTAGAGATACTTTTCTCTGCCCAGGGCAAAAAAATGTTGTTTCACAAAATGGGTTTTTCCTTTGATTGCTTAGCAAGAAGCAGCTACATTTTTTGGTCGCAACAGGCCAATGCAGACTGATATTACTGGCGAATACAAGGGAGCACACACATTCCTTCACTTATTTCTTTTGTGAGACATCCAGCCTCTCTTGGCCAATGTGGAGATCTGTTCTGCACAGTATACCATAGGATTATCTTAGAGCCTTAACCTGTTTCAAACCAGTCTGAAATAGCTGCCTCCTGCCAGCAAAATTTGATTTTGTTTCTGTATTTGAGGTTACAGGCCTCCTGCCCTCTGTCTGTGGTGAAATCAAACTTCAAATTAGTTTGTGTGGCTTTTCACTACTTCAGTGTCACAACATACACTTTTTCACTAGAGCAAACAGCCAGTTTTGTCTTCCCCAGTGCTACAGAGTAAGACTTTAGTAACAAGGGCATTTATGAGAGTAAAATATTAGAAGAGCTTCATAAAATCCCTGCAGAATCTGAACAGGTGGAGAAAAAGTTAATTTCTCTTGGTAGGTTAGAGTTGGTTTCAAAGTCCGATTTGTGCACCTGAACAAATGGCATCTAATTGAGTATGTAGAAATATTTTCACTTCTGAGAATTACAGAGTGGTTTAATGATGTTTGAAAGTGTTCAAAGGCTTGTTTTTCCTTAGTTTCTTTTTTAATGTTTCTCCGCAGCTGCCTGATGGCCAGGACCTCCCTCTGCCTCCGGTGATTCCTGGGGAACTGGCAGAGGAGCCACAAAAGCCCACTGTATGTTTCTGTGGTGTCGTGGTTTAAGCCCAGCCGTAACTCACGCAGTCACTCTCTCACTTCCCCCCCTTCCTCCCCCCTGATCCTGGAGGGATGGGGAGGAGAATCGAAAGAATGTAACTCCCACGGGCTGAGATAAGAACAGTCCAGTAACTGAGGTATAACACAAACCACTGCTGCTGCCACCAATAATAATAATGACAAGGGAAAATACAAGGGAAGAGGATACAACTGCTCACCACTGATACCCAGCCTGACCTGAGCAGTGACCTCACCCCTCCAGGTCCCTGTCCCCAGTTTCTGCATCCTGGGCATGAGGTGCTGTGGTATGGAATACCTCTTTGGCCAGTTTGGGTCAGGTGTCCTGTCTCTGCTTCCTCCCGGCTCCCCTCCTTCCTGGCAGAGCATGAGGCTCAGAAAGTCCTTGGTCAGAATAAACATTACTGAGCAACAACTAAAAATGTCAGTGTTATCAGCACTGTTCTCAGGCCACAAGTCAAAAACACAGCACTGCACCAGCTACTAAGAAGGAGGAAAATGACGGCTACTGCTGAACCTAGGATGTATGGTCATGTGGATGTGCAGCCTGCCAAGAAGGAAGATGGCTGGAAAACTGACCCTTACACACTGACTAAAATCAATGGTGAGTCACAAGTTTTGTGTCATTGTTCGAATACGTAACTGAGATTAAGTAGAAGGAGGTGCCCTGTATATTTAACCACAGCATGAGGACCTCTCCCCTGGAAATCTTTGGGACAAATCCAGCAGCCTTGGATCTTGATGATGTGACTAGTGAGACTCATCAGTGATTGGTGTGGAAGAGCCACATGAGTTGTTAATACCGCTTTATAGAATATTTAACAGAGAATCCATTTCTGCTTCAAATTATTAAGTTGTATCAACCATTATCCTCTCTTGCACTTCCTGTTCTTGCTTCATGATCCTTTAGTATCTGCACTTGCCACACTGGAGCTAAGCAGCATTTATGGTGGAAGAATGTGAAGCCCCTCTTAATGTAATCACCCTTCCACTTCAGCTAGCTGAGCATGAAAAGCTCCATTCACTGAAGGAACAAAAATGATGGGCAGATGGTCAGCAGATGAGTAAGACCCCAAGAACCCAGAAATCCTGATTACTAGACCTGTGCTACAACCGTTAAATTGCCTTTTCCTATTGGTTGGTACTGGTTCCAAACAGCCTTAGAGGGGTAACTCTTATGCCTTTGGTGAAGACTGCCACAGAAATTTACCATTGTACCTGAAACTGAAATCTGTCCCTGTAAATACTGTACAGTCAAACACTCAAAGTTACATACCTAGACTTGTAGCTTCAAGTTACTCTAGTGGGCGTTTATCTGTGGGCTTTTGCTGCTTGTTAGCTGCGCTGGCTGATGTGTACAGAAGCTGCATACTGTGCAAACACTTCAGGTGTGTTCACACTATGTCTGGTGTGAATAAAGAGCTCTTAAGAACAAAAGTGAAGCTCAGAAACTGGCATGTAGCTGATGTATGTATGTCCTGGTTTCAGCTGTAACAAATTGTCGTTGGTTACTTCCTAGTAGCTGGTGCAGTGCTGTTTCAGCTTCAGTCTGAGAACAATGCTGATAACACTGCAGTGTTTTAAACTACAACAATATAAAAGGAAAGAAAGGAAAAGAGAAGTGTACCAGTCCATTAGGAAACACCCATCACCTTATTTAAAACAAGTTCATGAAATCCTGACTCTCCTGACACTTTACTTGACATACCCACTACAGCTTCTGTGGCAACAGAAATTTGCTGATTACATTGAAGTGACAAGAAAAGTTTCAAAGATTGTTTTAAAACTATCCTCTTTTCTTTTTAAGGAAACCTCTATGGGCACGGAACAATAGATAATAAAGGACCTGTCCCAGCTTGGATAAATGCAGTGGAAACATTTAAAGCCTTGAAATTAGTAGGTATCAGGAGAATTAATATTATTATTACTACTGCTGTTACTATTATTATTCTTACAACATCTCTGGTGGGATACCTTTACATTTTTGAGAGTTAGATGATACATCTCTGTCTCAACAGGCTAGAAACATTTTGGAAATATTAGCATTATTTCTAATGCTATATCCAGGGCACTGATTCCACTCCAGTAAGAGTCTGCTTGTGAGCATTTCTGTTTTGAACAGTCTGTATGCAATGTAAATATGGTATTGCTGTCATTGCCTTGTCACTGCGGAGCAAAACAGACTGAGGGAAGCATTCAATATGTATTACATACATTAAACAGCTTGGATACACTATTCTCTTAAGAGCTTTTAAAATGGTAAAACATGCATCACAGATAGGTCATGAAGACTCATCTTTACAGACTGTTACAGTCTGCTGATCTTTGGTTTTGTCTTCCTAGAAGTTACCTTCAATTTATATGTATGGTTGAAAAGATTAAGTGTCTAAACATGTTCGTACGTAATAGGCTGTTCTTTCAGCAATGTGTTAGATTTATCAAAGCAAATGCTTTGAATGAGTGCATTAACCAAGTACAAAAAATACTTGCTTAGAGACTGACATATCTCTATGAGTTAAAATTTTGCCTGAATTACTACAATGACCAAGATAGTTATCTTTAAATCAGTCTTCATATTTAATAATTTTGGGCTAGTTGTATCTCCAGTGCAAAGCTAAACCAACATACAGCAGAAAAATTTAACATGGTTTGCAAGCATCTTATAAGCTGAATTTGCATGACACGTTTTGTTAGATTGCTGAGAAACAGTTTTGTGCCTCTTTTATGGCATTATGGCACAAACTAAGCATTAAGTCTTGGCCTCTAAAGTCCTTTTGCAGCCTTCTGGAAAACTAATGTTTTTCTTGCATCGACAGTACTGAATTGAACTCAGTGTCTCTCAAGCACTAGCAAACTCATGTTATTTGCCCACAGATGAGCTCTTGGAAGTGGATATGGTTATGGGACTGTCTTTGCATCTTTCTAGTTTTTCAAATCACTAACAGCTATTTTGGCATTTTAACAAGCAAGCAAATAAAAGAAATCTTTGTCATATGAAGTCTTTCCCTAGAAAACAGCACAGCCCATCAAACAATATTCATAAACAGTTTCTTCCAAATTTTTTGTGGTTGTTCAATGAACCATTGGTGCACCCATCCATAACAGAGGTTCATTTAATTCTACACATTTGTTCCTGCATTTAAGCTGAGTATTGAATAAAAGAGAAAACATCTTAAAGCCTGTAATGAGAAAATGAATTGGAACAGGGAACTAAGTTCAAATTTGTAACATCTCCTATGGGAAGTGTCAGCATTTCTAACTTGTGCTGTTCAATAACAGTTGTTCTCTAATTACCCTTGGAAATGCAGCCTCATGAACTAGTAGGCGAATGAATTCATGAGTGCTAAAAAGACAATTACAGTAGAACCACCAGCAGCCTTTTTTTCCACCATGTGAGTAACTCTGGCCATAGATAACATGTTGGGGTAACCACAGCAGTGGACCCCTGCCAGTGCTTCTTGCATGGGCACTAACACTGGAAATAAAGAGGCAGGAAATTTTCTGTGACAATACAACCGCTATTACTCAGTTAGAATTTCCAAAGCAATTAGAATGTTTAACAGCACTGAGAGAAAGTCAATTTAATGAGACAGTCCAGCAAGTCTCCTGAAAACACAAAGAAGGAAAAAAAATATTACCTATTCTCCTTTCAAAAATGCAAAGCAGACAGAAACATGAAGAAAACCTTTTTTTTGTTTTTTTTTTTAGGGAAAGCATGTATCTATCTATTACTGCCCTTGCTACTGAAGCAAACTATACATCCTCCATCCTTCTTTTCCTAACACAGTGTGTACTGCAAACCAGTCTGCTTCTGATTGTGAAGTTTTTTATTTTTGCAAGTGCTTGTTCCATACCTAGATTTCTCTAATGTTCATTTAGGCTACACCAGTGAACTTCAAGTTTGCAATTGAAGGCATGGAAGAAGCAAGGTCCTTGGGGCTAGAAAAGTTACTTCACGAAGAAAATCAGTGCTTTTCCCCTGATGTTGGCTATGTTGTGATTTCAGACAGCCTCTGGCTCAGCAACGAGAAGCCTGCCCTTACATATGGGAGTGGGGGAAATGCCTGCTTCTTTGTTGAGGTAAAGGACACAGATTCATTTGAACTGAGCCCCTGAGCAGAAAGCAGTGATGTACTTGCAATCACATCTGCATCTGCATGCAGAGAATGACTGAGAGTGAGCTTAATATTTAAAAATAGAGCTTTCTTCTGTACTGCTTTTGGCTTGTGCAGATTTCCCTCCTCATTTCAGTTCAACTAGCCTTTCATTAACTTTTCTTCAATCATAATTTCTCCATCTGCCTTTTTCTCCTCATCTCTTGCCTACCCCACTACTCTCCTACCACTCTCCCGGACTTTTCATCACTCCCTCTGTACATCAACTCTGTTGTCTTGCAGCTTTGTCCTTATACTCCCCGACTCTCTCACTCCAAAACCATTTCTTCTGCTGCTCTGCCCCTTTCCAGAAGACACTGCTTAGTGCAATGTGTTTGCCTAAAGGGACTCATTGTAGTTGGATCCCTGGGTTTAAAAGCTACACAAAATTTTTGTACCCATTGCCAGAAGCAAGTAGCAGTGGACTGTAGTATATTTAGCAACCAACATGAGCTACTGTGAAATGAAGAGCAGAAGTTTCTCATCTGGAAACTTCCTGATGAAGCATAAAAGGAAGTCAGAGAGAAGATTAAAGCACTCTGTAAATAAAGAAAAATCTGCATTAACCTTATGTCTGAAAAAGAATGAAATTTGTTTTTAACCAGAAGGGCCTTGGCAGCCTTGATTCAGTTCTTTTAAGTGTTGGTTAAGAAAAATTATGCTATTAAAACATCAAAAATGATCTCTGCCTGCTACCAGACAGTTGGTTGTAATGAGGTTTTGAGAAAAATAAAGAAGTTTGTTGTAGGAAAAGAGTTTATGATAAACCCGAGTATGAAAATGTGTCTGGAAAAAGAACTCGTTTAATAAACCAAATGTCTCTTTCTATTCTGAAACTGATTCAAGAGACTTTTAAATTCTTATTTGCTGCAATCTGAAATTAAGGTTGGACATATATTTTCTGAATGCAAATCAAGTTTCTTGCCTTTATTCTGAAGATTCTGCGTTAGATAGAAGGGATAGAGAACTTGAATTTATTCTGCAATGTCAGAAACAGTAATATGCAAGTGTTTCACTTAGGAAGTATTTAATTTTACTGAAGCAAAAGCGGGAATGGAGAGGGACCCTTGCTCTGAAACACCTGTTAAGTGCTACAGGCAGATAAATTTCTCTTTCTAGTAGTTAACAACAGAGCCCTATCTTCTCTTTACCAAAGATGATGTTTCCATTTTATAAACAGAAACACATAATCCTTTTCTATTCTTTTGTGACCTTGTTTAAAAAACTGAAGCCACCAGTTGTGATAGAAAGCGACTACTCACAGAAGAAGTGGTTTATATAACCAGTAGCTTTGGTACAGGTTGAGTGTGGCAGCAAGGACCTTCACTTTGGAACTTTTGGAGGCATCATTCATGAGCCGCTGATGGACCTGATAGCTTTGCTGGGTAATAACATGCATCATTGCTCAGGAGTAACCAGGGAACAGTGGCTAGCAGTCACTTTAATGAAGATTAGTGCCATGTTTATTTGACCCAAGTCAGGCAAGTTCAATTGAAGCAAGATGCCCAGGTTTCCAAATCTCAGCATAAGTATTGTGGCAGCAGCTGAGGAAGGAATGTCCCCAGTAAGGCCAGGACCTCAGACATGTGCCTGTTAAACTGACACTAGTCACACATCAATCAAGAACATTTAAGAATTGCTGACAACTTGAATACATACACAGGAAGCGACATCTGATGATTTAATGCTGATTTGTATCTCAGTGGGATGATGTTTTCATGTCAGAAGTTGGGCTGACACACCACACACTATAAACAGCAGCTCAGTAGTTTTTTTTATAAATATGAAAATACACCAAGTTAGGTGCCACAACTTGATGGATGCAATCAGTTGCTAGCAGTTAGTTGGTAGGCTTACTCAGTCAATAAAGAGTTCGGTAGAAGGGAAAAGGTGCTGTGATTTCCAAGTGGAAGAAATAAATCCCACTTGCACTGATATCTCTATCTTATTTAAGACAGCCTTGTGGACCATACAGGTCATATTCAGATTCCTATAATCTATGGCAGTGTTGCTTCCCTGACAGAGGAGGAGAGGAAATTATATGAATCTATTCAATTTAATCTGGAGGAACATAAAAGTGATAGTGTCGGGAAAAAATTCCTCTATGGCACCAAGGTAACATAAAACCTGTATAAATGGTCAGCAGAAAGAATTTAATTACCCATTCGTAGTATTTATATATAGAGACAAACTGAAAGATCAATAGCAAACTTATAATAAAGGTGCACAGAGCATTAAAAGTTAAATAAAATTAAACTGCTGAAAACATAAACTACCACATCTGGGGAAAGTGATTCAAAAGATGAATAATCAATGAAAAGGAATGATGCAATACTAACAGTATTGCTCCCCCTTCATTGCAACTATCCCCATGCCTAACTATTCAAATAAAATAAGCATTAAAACCCCTGCATATGGGTTGCGTAGCAGAAAAGAAATTGTATTCGTCTCTGAAAAATGGGAGGCAGCTTTAGGCAGATGTGTTCTGGGTGGTTTTTATTTGTTTAATTCCGATTTTAATGTCTGCTGAGCATGCCAAAAAAGCACCCAAAGCTATAAGCCTCTCTGCCAGCACTTAGAAATTATAACCTAAATAAAAAGCAGCAGGTAAGGGCTGGCTCAGAAGGGTCTTTCTGCACAAGAGTGGCAGCTGGGAGAAAGGAGTGATTCGTTTTTTTACCACTAACATAATTATACTGGTATAAGTTCTAACATGGATGCTTTTATTTCCATGAAAAAGCTTCCAAATTAGCCTAAGCTAGACTGTAATAATCAGTAATACAGAAGTATAATGTAACTACACTATATAAGTTTTGATGCTTTACAGATATGAGGATAAAGTGGTGCAAATTTTATGTGTACATAAAGCTCCAGTCTCATAAAATTGGAGTAGAAGGAAAAGAGCAGCACCCTGGAGTTCTGCATGAAGACTAATTTGTAATTTATATATTTTTCCTTTCTTCCTTAGAATAAGCATTGTCTTCTATTTTTCTCTCTTTGTTTTTTTAAACTTTCTTAACATCTCCAGAAAAAGAGATCAACTTTGTTACTGAACATCATCTTACCTATTGTATTATTTAATGCTCATTAGCAGAATTTAATCTCTGCTATCAACTGGTTAAGCTGGTAACAGGTTTCTCATGTGAGAAGCTCCAAGATCAACAGACGGTCAGATCAGAAGTTGTTCTGATTTTTCATTGTGCTAGAGAAATTTGCTTCCATGATATTTTAAAACAATGCCCTGTTTTTCCGGTTGTGCATGGAAAGCTATCCTCGTCCAAATATTTAAAAAGGTAAATAAATGTTGACTGAAAGAAGTAATTATTTTTTTTTTAAAATGAAAAGATATGTGCATGAGTTTAAATTACAAACATCTTTAAAATACAGAGATCTCCACATACAAATTTGAGGATAGAAAAAGTTTGTTTCTTCATAGCAATTTATATAAGTTGTGAAAGGCTCCAGTGTCTTCCCTTACACTTTCAATGTTACATTTTTTTTTTGAAGGAAGAAATACTTCTGTGCCTGTGGCATTACCCTTCTCTCTCTATTCATGGGATTGAAGGAGCTTTTCATGAACCAGGAATTAAAACAGTCATTCCAGCAAAAGTCATTGGCAAATTCTCAATTTGTCAGGTCCTCCACATGGACCTTTCAGTTGTGAAACAACAGGTAAAAGGCAAGCCGCCTTTTTTGGCCTCTACTGTGTAAACAAAGTACTTCTCAGCACCTCATGAGTTTATACCCGAAGTAGTAAACTGAGTGTTTCTAGCATTTATTTGTTTCTGAGAATGGAAGTAAGTATGTGGGTGAAAGCTTGAATTGCTTCTGACTGCAGTGTTTTTGCTGCAGGTGGTGGAGCACTTAAAGAGTGTCTTTTCCAAGAGGAACAGTCCAAACAAAATGGAAGTATCTATGCCTTTGGGTGCAAAACACTGGCTCGCTGATGTTAATGATCCACTACATAAAGCAGCAAGAAGGGCAATAAAAACAGCTACTTTCCTTCTTTTTTTATATTCTTAATGTGTCTGCAAGTGTGCTGGGGAATTGTGCTCATCTTGCTGAATTGAGGCATAGTTAATAGGAGTAGCCAAAAGACCTCATTTAGTTTCTTTGTGTACTGATACAAAGCCAGAGGTTTGTAGAGTGCAGCTGATTCATGAGATCAATTTGCTACAGGATCAAAACAGTTTCTACTCAGAAGATCTTAGTGTCAGCTGTGTTCTCAAATATATGGCAGCAAAAGCAAGCACCTTATTTCACTTAATAATGAATTAATTCTTCCCATGTATTTCAGGTTTTGGAGAAGACCCCGATTTTATCTGAGATGGTTCAACGGTTCCTGTTGCCAGAATGTTTCAGACTATAATGCAGAAAAGTGTGGTAATGCTTTTGATCGGAGCGGCCGATGATGGGGAGTACTCCCAGAATGAGAAAATAAGCAGGTTTTTTTTATTTGTTTATCTGCTATATAAGAGAAGGGGGGAGAACTGAAGTCCCCTGGTACACCCATGACTAAACACAGCCAGATGGAAAGCTTTGTCATGCACTGGACATCCCAAACTACTTTTTCCAGCAAACTTGTTTCTGTTTTAAACACGAAGTAAAATTCTTAATATATTGTGTACAGATATATATTCTTCACGGAGTGTCTACCCAGTCTAAATACATTGGCAGTGAAATTAAAATTGCCAATGGAATTTGCCTCTGGTCTGAAAAATTATGATGTATACTGGCACTCTTCTGTCACAGCATCCATTTTGAAGTATGCTAGTGTCATGGGTTCAGCAGTAGCAGTCATTTTTCTCCTTCTTAGTAGTTGGTGCAGCACTGTGTTTTTGACTCATGG
>JANRGW010029665.1:0-15540 GCA_024733675.1 Psilopsiagon aymara
GTGAAGAAGAGAGAATTATTTGGAGTAAAAAGCATTGAAAAACAAGTAGAGTGGAGTAATAGCACATCTGTTTTCGTAAGAAATCATGGAACCTGGACTTTTTTCAGTGTGGTATTTTACTACCACATGGCTTTAATCCTCCATCTGGGCCTGTTGTTTTATGAAATATTTCCCACAGATGATGTCAATTATAATTTTTGTCCCGCTCGTCAATTTACGGACTTTTTGGAATAAGACAAAATGAAACAACCAGAAAAAGAACAACTTATGTGGTCTACTCTCTGACAAAATTATAGCTGTGTGATACACTTCTAAAATCAATAACTCTGTTAATGATTAGCAGAAAACATTGCTTAGTTTATGAGCAGAGATGTGGCCCACACTTGCCAGATGTTTGGCTCCAAGTTGCATTCTTGTTTGCTGTGTATTTACCAGCAGATGTTCAGCAGTTTATTTAATACCTCTTGCATGAGCCAGTAGTAGGGCTAAGTCTGTGCGACATTTATAAGCCATCTGCCAGCAATACAGGTGGAATGCTTTTATGATTGTTTTCTTCCATCTCTCTTTTTCCAGTGGTGATCTATCAGTGAAGTCTGTATGGATTTATATAGCTATTAGGAAGTAGAATGCTTATCTTTGTAGGAAGACCCTAAAATGTATACCTCAGCACATGTCTTTTCAGCTCTTCTTTAATTACTATTTTTGCACTTAATCTGCAGTAGTATATGAAAGATCCGATGAAACTCTCCTCAGACATATTCCATCCCTGGCAGTGTTCAAGGCCAGGTTGAATGGAGTCTTGGGCAACATGGTCTAATGTGAGGCATCCCTGCCCATGGCAGGGGGGTGGAACTGGATGATCTTAAGGCCCTTTCCAACCCAAACCATTCTGTGATTCCAGCTGGGTTTAAGTGTAGAAACTTATTCAGGAATGAATGTTCTGAAGACTTAAGTTCATTGGAGTCTGAACCTTTTTCAGCTAGGCCTTGGAAGAAGGGCCTGAGCAAACTAAAGATCCAGCTTGTGTTCCTGACTTTCCCAGAGCCGAGGAGTACTTGAGTTTAGGGTTTACAATGAACTCTACTCAGATTGTTTCAGTGCACAGGCAGGCACAAATTCCAATGCTGGTTTTAGTTGGAAATGCTCCTGGGGTCTGATCCAGTTCCTATTGAAGTGAAAGACTCTTGCTGACCTCAGTGGGCTTTGGATCAGGTCCATGGAAAAACGTTTCAATGAAAAGAATGCATTTACTGTGGCCCTGATTCAGCAAGGTATTTGAGCATGCATGTAGTGTTTCAACATGTGTATGGTCCCTCTGATATACACATGTTTATTGTTATGCAAAGGCTTCCATTGCTCATTGAGCAGAGGCCCTAAAGAGCCTCCACCCTGCCAAAGTTGGGCCAAGATTTCTTTCCTTTCACTTTATTTTTTACCCTGGTAAGAGTGGTCAAAGGGTTTAGCCCCCAGGCTCTATATAGAGCTTTAGAAATCTGCTGTATGTAAGGGAAATCCATGCAAAAAGCTTATATTCCTGGCTCAAGACTATCCTGACTGGCTCTCCAGAAGCACAGCTGGAGTGGGTGGTAGGATATTGTGCTGGTTTTAATCCTATATTGGACTAGATTGTACTTCAGGAAGATGGTCCTATGGGAGAGATTGGTCAAGGAAGTACAGTCAGGCAAGGCAGGCCCTGGTGCATGAGGAACTGCAGATCCGTAAGTGATTTGAGGTTAAATCTAGCAATAAACTGCATAATCATATCACAAATCATATTAGCACATGAATTTAATTTCTGGGTTGTCTATTAATGTCATCTGGATATGTACATGCTCCTTTTGAGTGGCTGCCACAGTATCCAAAACTGGTGCATAAGGAACTACTTTGGTAGTGAATTAAAAGTGTTTATTGCTCTATTAGAGGAAGAAATATCAGAAGTAGACTGAGTAAATAGGGGCAGCAGGCAGTAATAGAGTAGACATTGAAAGGTATATGGTAGTTGGAACACTCATTGATATCATCACTGGCTATTGCATATTCTGGCTGGGTGAAGTGCTGCAGTGTTTCTGGACTTGATTCCTTTCCTTGTCTTTACCCATTTTGCACCACCCTGCTCAAGCCCAGATCAGTCTGGTAGAAAAGAGTACTTGAGTTTTCAGTTACTGGTGTAAGGTTGGTGGAAACCACCAGCTGAAGGTGGGAAGAGTGTGATCTGCAGAAATACTTCCTTTTCTACTGAGAAGCATCATCTATGGTGGTTAATTAGTTTCCATTATAGTGGAGATACAAACCTGATGAAGCTTTCAACCTCCAGTCTTAGCTCTGTGGCAAGTGTGGCCTTTGAATGCGTAGAAGCGTGCACACCAGCAGTGCTGATGCCTCTCTAAGTTGCATTAAGTCTTTCAAGAAAGCCCAGTCATTGCGTTCCTCAGCCTCAAAAATGAGTCTAAGCCTGAGGATGGGGCTTTTAGATCTCTATTTATCTGTAACAGCTGAAATTGAGGTGCCTTGAGCATCCTGTAGATATTTACATAATGCAGTGGTTCTGAGAGTAGAGACTTGGTTCAGTTTCTTGCAGGCTGAACATCTGCAAAGAACTTCATGCCTAAGGTCTTGGAGAGGGAGGCTGGTCTGAAGTAGGACTGCAGATACTCATGCCCTTCTGGAGGAGCAGGTACCCCCTCATCCCAGCATTCCAATTAGCTCTATACATCTCCATGCAACGGAAGTAAACCCAATGTGTCTGTCTGAAGAATAGCAGTGCTTTAATCCAACTGTATAGAGAAATTATTTGGTATGTGTGCAGTATTCATTCCCTTCTTAGGGAGAACAGGAAGATCTATACTGGTTTCAGTCTGTTCCTAACCCTTTTGTAATTGAAAGCTGTAACCAAATCTCATGTTTCAGGGCTTCAGCCTGCAGGGTTTGGGAAAGATTTATTGTTTGCTTTCCTCTGAGGCACCAGATTTTTCCCAGCTGGAGACATGACACTGGAGGTAGGCCAGTGCTTGGACGTGGTACATAAAATCCTCCTTTTGCAGATGACTGGCTGGTCAAACTGATCTGATTACCAGATTTGGGAAGAAATTTTCTTCTACATCACTTGGTAAGGCCCAGAACTGTAACAAGGCATTGGATAGAAGGACAAAGCAGATAAGGCCACATGGTGTGGTAACTTAAAGGAAGTAGCTGAGCCCACTGACAAAGTCTCTGTTATAGACAGGACTTCAAGGGGAGATGCTCAAATTCAGCCCAACCACGAGTTTAGTAAGGTGTCTCCCAGTCTTCTCCCCTCTCTGTTCCTAGGCTTTAAGCTGGTCAGGGGAAATTTAGATTAGGCATTAGACTCTGAGGGTGCTGAGGTGCTGGCACAGGGTGCTCAGAGAATCTGTGGCTGCCCCATCCTTGGCAGTGTTCAAGGCCAGGTTGGATGGGGCTTGGAGCAGCCTGCTCTAGTGGAAGGTGTCCCTGCTCATGGCAGGGGAGTGGAACTGGATGAGCTCTAAGGTTGTTTTCAACTTGAAACCATTCTATGGTTTGATAAAGGGATCCAGGCAAAGCTTCACTTAGAGTCTGAGGCAAAGTTTCTATCAGTAAAATGGTTCACAGAGAAGGCAAGCTTCTCCTGAGAGCCTCCTTGAAGCTGGTTTTCCTGCTGCTCCATAAATGCTGCTTCCTCCTCTGGGCAACAAGCTTCTCCTAGCTTGTGATGCAGAGGCAAGAGGAGGCAAAAGTCCCATCAGAGACATAAAGAAGTTCATCTTCCTTTACATCCAAAAGCTTCCTCAGCAACGAAGGGATCCTCCAGGCTCTCTTGTCAACTTTGTGTGCCAAAAGGTAAAGCAAGGCTGGTGTTTACTTACATTGGAAAACATTTTAGTCACTAATACTCAAGGGTGTTGGTCTTAATGCCTTGTGAGATGCCTCTGACCAGACCAGACAGCTTGGCCTTGCCCTGTCTGCATCAGTTGCTGGCAAAGCCTAAAGACGATGGCAACAGTGGGGAAAAGTGCATAGACTGAGAGTCATTGGGATTGGGATATTAAGATCAAAATTCATGGAAATGGAGTGCCCAGATCTTCTGGAAAGCTTTGGAAGTCTTACAGCCATACCTAAGTCCACTCAAGCTGTATGGGAGTCTGGAATAATGCTGAAGAGCAGGACCTCTTCAACCAACTGAAACAAAACAGCTGCCTGTTGCCAGAGCTCACAGGTTTCCAGTTAAGTTTACCTTGAAGGAAGGTTTGCTTTCCAGAGAAGGCTTTTTCTTGAAATCCATAAATGTTTCCATCTGGATAAGCTGAAGGGGTGGGAATTTCTTGGTATTCTGCAGCCTCACATCCTCATTCATTTCTCCAGTGTGTGTGTCCCAGCAAGAATTAGGAAATACAACTTAGGCGACGCAGCAGCTCTTCTCTGGACAAAGAGAAATCAGCTGTATCATGGGGCATAAAGGGAAATGAGAGTACGAGATCTGGCATTCCATCTCCCAAGGCACCATGCAGCAGCATTTCCTAATGGAAATATTTGGGGGTTTGGTTTGAAATATTTGGATATTTCAGTTTCAGCCAAAACATTGAATTTTTTTCCTTTGAAAAATCGAGATGAAAATTATTTTATTTTTCCATTGAAGTTTTGCCCAGGAAAAAATAAAGCACTTTCCAACCAGCTCCACTGAAGAGCACAGAAATCACTCCTTTATTTTGACCATTCAAGCAGCTGTTAGAGGATTAAGATGGATGCTACAGCCAATAACAAAAAAAAGGCAGTGCATCGGAATAAAATGAAGGCCAAATGGCTTCAGAGCAGAGGTTCAGCCATGTCAGTGAATTGTGTAAGTGTGCTCCTGAACATAAAATTGTGTATGGAGACCTCAGAACGGCTTCCAGTATCTGTAGGGGGCCTACAAGGATGCTGGGGGGGAACATTTCATTATGGACTGTAGTGATAGGACAAGGGGTGATGGGTTCAGACTTAAACAGGGGAAGTTCAGGTTGGATGTAAGGAAGGAGTTCTTTACTGCGAGGGTTGCGAGGCACTGAACAGGCTGCCAAAAGAAGTGGTAAATGCTCCACCCCGGCAGTGTTCAAAGACAGGTTGGACAGAACCTTGGGTGGCATGGTCTAGCGTGAAGTGTCCCTGCCCATGGCAGTGGGGCTGGAACTGGATGATCTTTCCAACTCAGACCATTCTGTGATTCTGTGTAATAGGTTATGAAGGCTTGCATGCTTTTTCTGTATTGCATATGTAGCTGTTTGTAAGTAGTTTGTGTCAAGTTATGCACAATACTTCAGTGTAACCTCGTTTTTGAAAATGCATATGAAAATATATGCAAAGTATTTCTGGAGCCCTCTTTCCTTTTAGCATTACCAACTAGGGAAAA
Source organism: Psilopsiagon aymara (assembly GCA_024733675.1). Classification (NCBI taxonomy): domain Eukaryota; kingdom Metazoa; phylum Chordata; class Aves; order Psittaciformes; family Psittacidae; genus Psilopsiagon; species Psilopsiagon aymara. Next base: position 5,384 of record JANRGW010029665.1, read on the forward strand.
GATGATAGCAGAAACTTAAGCTCTCCACCTGCATGCTTGTAGTTCTTACATTATCATGGGAACGTACCTGACTCCTCGCAATGTCAACAGATTGGCATGGCCACTGTTTCTCTGTGTCTGCATTCTTTGTAGCTTTGCGAACCAGTCAAATGTCTATTAGAATAAAGAAGTCGAATAAAGCCTAAAACATGAACATCTCTTCCTGCTTCAAGTCAGTTCATTGCTAACAGAAGGATACCTGGAGATGTTAAGACTGAGTCACCCATCCAGGCCCTGATACAGGCTACAGAAATTGTAGTGTCTCTTAAATATGTTTTGATTTGACTAATGAATTCTCACTGCTGTATACTCAGTTTGAGCCAAACCAGCAGTGAGAGTGTGTGTGCACTGCTCTGGTGTGCCATTTCATGTGTCCTTCATAAGCAAACACCTTGTGCTCTCAAAGTGTTGAGGTTTTGTGTCAAAAGTAGATCCAGGAAAAAGTGACTGAAGAGAGGCTTTTTTTGGGGGGAAAGGTTTAGAAAGAGCTCATCTCTGTGGGATGTTTGAGTGGAGCTATAGTTATATAACTTTGAAAGTTATAACTTCAATTTGAAGTTATTCTTATATTTAATGGGTGGTTACAAAGAAGATAGAGAACTTCCTTTTTGCAAGGAGTCGCATGGAAAAGATGAGGGCTAATGGGCACAAGTTATTCCTGAGGAGATTTTGACTGGGCACAAGAGGAAAATTTTTCACAAGGCATATAGTAGCCATTGGAATAGTCTTCCCAGGGGCATGGTGGACTCCCCAGTGTTGGACACTTTATAGATTCAGCTGGACAGGGTGCTGGGACATCTAGTCTAGGTTGTGCTTTGCCTAGGAAGTTGGTCTGGATGATCCTTGAGGTCCAAGCTGGGATTCTATGATTCTATGAACTCTTGCAGATGCAAATCTCTGTACAGATGGCTTCACAACAACATAAGTCTTTCCAGCTTAAGGCATGTCACCAGCATACAAGGACAGCCACTAATCTTCCAAAGGTTTAATGATATATTGTGGCCATTGCATTGATAATTATGGTCTACATAAATCCCGAGACAAGGTTGAAGCTATCCCTAAGGCACCCTGACCACAATGCATGTCACTCCTTTTTGAAGATGGTCAGCTGTTATTAGAGGTTTTTACCTAACATAGCAACAGCAGTTCATCCTGAGTGAGCTGCTGCATGAGAAAATGAAGTGGATTCCATCCATGCGCTCATTGCAGAGCAAAGGCACAAATGTTGCCTGAGGTGTTTCACATGGTTTCAGTGTGCTGCTGCCTGCATTGTGACATCTCCCCATGAGAAGGACTAACTCTTTTTCTTTCGTGGCCAAAAGCCTCTGGCTTTTGGTTTTAAGTATTTCCCTTTGTGGTGTAGGACCATCACTGAACTGATAGAGAAGATCTGAGACTCCACTAAAGGGTTAAAAAAGCTTATGGCTGTGCTAACAAGAGAAAATGCTCTACAGCCATGCTTAATCATCAGCTTTTGTTATCCTAGGCATAGGGGCACTTGCCACAGGTGTAACATGACTAGAGATGGGCAATATTCTGTAGTCACTGTTACAAGAAGGTACTAGCTAGTGAGGGCTCCTTCCTGTACCATCGTAGATGGAGAAAAGGAAAGGTACAGATCTGCAGACAGTTGAAGTGTCCTGGGTTGTGCAGCTTGGTGGTAACAGAAGGCAGCCTACCCAGAAAAGCTTGGGTTGTGCATCTTACAGGATGCAAGATTTTTCAAAGCCAGGTTGGACAAAGCCTTGGGTGACATGGTTTAATGTGAGGTGTTCCTGCCCATGGCAGGGGGGCTGGAACTGAATGACCTTGAAGTCCTTTCCAACCTTAACTATTCTATGATTCTATAAAGATATGTGCACAAGCTATCTGGGACTTGAGGCTTGGTGTAGGAATGCTAAAGCACTTACAAGAGGTGTATTTCTGAATCTGCTTGATGCATGTTCTGAATATTTTCAAGTAGTGTGCAGGAATTTGGTTAGCGTTAGCATAGAAGACTGAAGAGTGAAGGCAGCTCAAATCAAGTCATGGTGATTTACCTGCTAAAGGATCCCAGTTTGCTCTCTGTTCTGTCAAACATCTTGCATGATCTCTTTGGTATCTGCTGCAAGTGGATTAAGTGACAGATACGCTCTCAGAATCTTGTGCTATGGGATCTGCTGTAGGATTTCAGGTAATGTTATTACAAATAGTGTATTTATGGGTCATAAATTAAACTCCTGCATGGACTTGCTGAAGTGTAATCCACAGAGGGACTCTGGGGTTTTTGGATTGTTTTATGCGTCCTGTATTACAAAAGGGACTTACTGGGCACAACTGATTGCAGTTGGTGGTAGAGTTCTTGCAAAGGAGAAGGTTCTATGTTGTCAAAGCATGGAGCATATATGATAGTCACCAATGGTGATATTGCAAGTGAACTTCTGCTACTATGAGTGAGTAAATGCTACAAAGCAGACAGTTCTTATTAAAAAAACTCTACTACCAAGTGCAGGCACTGCTCCAGATGCCTGTGAGACATTATTTCGGCAGAAGTCATCATTCACCTCTTGGAATTAATTTGTGGATGCAGATTTAATTATAGTAAAGCATTTGTAACTTTTTGTTCTTTTTCCATTATGACATGAGGAAAATGAGTAGGTAATAGCTGGATACCACAGCTTTACACGGATCGTAGAACCTCTGGGACATTGCCCTATGCTCTCCAAATGAGCCTAAGCATTGCTGTGTTCCGTATCTGCAGGGAGATACACAGCAGTACAGGGGTGAATCGTGGCAGCATGAGGAAATATTGGTGATTTTAATGCTGTGATCTTTCTTCTTGCTCTGTTTGCTTTGTTACTACTGAATATCACTAAAGCTGCCTTTTGCTTTTAGTCTCCTTTGATTCCTCCTTACTGACCAAGATCAAGCTCCTTCTCCTCACCCTTGTAGCCTTCCCTGAGTGCTGTACTCCTGGAAAGGCAGCAATACAGCAGGTGTTACAATAGATATCAGGATGCTTTAAATCACCCTTTGGGTAATCTTATGCAACTACTAGATTTTAGGGAGGGAAGGGGAAAACCTCTTCAACATCACCTTAAAAGTTTAGTATTTAGCAAATCCCATCCATGGTTTTTACCATTTTCTGTAGCTGTTTTATCCTGTCTTTAAGCAATTTGGTCTGTGTTTCTGGATGGGCTTTCCCTTCCTCTGCTTGCTGTTCCCAAACAGCCTGTATGTTCGCTCTGAATTTTCCAGTCATATGAGTTATTCTATTCTATCTATTCTGCCAACTAACCTATAATTTTGATTATGTACTGATGCTTTCAGTTCCTCCTTTTCCTTTCCCATACTATTTGCCTGAACATGCAGACATCAGCAAATCTCCCCTCCGTTTCCCATTCTGTCCCTTGTATAACCCTGTTATCACTACCCGCATTCCCTCCCCAAGGGTTAGGCACTTTTCCAGGTCACCATGTTCTCCCTGGTTGCCCTGACATTACTTCAGCAGTCAGTCATACACGCACAACCCCAGCCCAGGCAATATCTTCTCTGAAGTACCCAGTAAACTCTCTGCCTACCGGTTCTTTCCAATCATAGGCTTTAGGAGGCACTGAAGAGTCTGAGAAAGAAAACAGGACTGAGGAATGAGCCAGCAAGCTGAAGAAAGACCATTGGGGTGGGTGGGAAACTACAGCTCAGTGTTAAGCAGTGTTTGTGATATGTTAGGCGAGCTGCTGTGTTTAGCCTGAGTTATTGGAGTGCTGCAGTGTACCATTACCACCGCTGAGTAGGTCTGCTAGTAGGTCTAGGAGGTTTTATAGTCTGTCTTGCACTGAAGTTATTACAAGTGACATAGAGCCCCTTCAAGCAGGGCATTCGCTAGAGGTCTTGTGCTAATGACATGGGTGGTCTGGGCATTGCTAAAGTGACGTTTAGTGACTTTAATTTTCCTTTTTATGTCTACCTGTGTGGGCCTCCAGGAAGGAGAATAATGAGGGAAGCACTCATTAAATGTGGAAAAGGGATCTAGTTACTCGTTTTCAGGTGTGTCGACACACGTAGATCCTAGGTGGAAAAGTCAATGTATAAATGAAGGGGAAAATATGTTAAACATGCAAATTTGACTTCAGTGAGCCTTACACCTGCCTTGTAGCATGATCTGTGATGGGCAAAGAGGGGAAAATTGGCTGAATTATGCCAATAAAACACTTGAAACCTGAAATAGTAGTAAGAATTATTATGCATCTCCAGTTCTTGTACTGTAGGAGTTTGCTAACTGCCTTTTGAAACCAAGGCTTTTCCGCATGTGTAATGAGTGCATGACCCCCATTTCCCTAACAGAGAAACTCGTGATGGTGTTGCTCACATTCCTCTGCAGGCATCTTGGTATGGGAGTGCCAGTGTCTTACGTTCCCTGTTGCAATGTGCGATGGGGTGCAGCGAAGCGACTTGTCCAAGATCAGGTATGCAGGTGTTTGTAGATGCTGGGAGTTCCTCGCGTCATCAGAGGTTTTGCCCTGCCCCTGCTCCCACTCTCCTGTTCCCTGGCTGCCCAGGCCTGGCTCATGGTTACCTGCGTGCTGCCTAACTCAGTTGTGTCTCTAAAGCTGTGTCTGTCAGCCGTCACTGATGTTTGGGCCTTTAGATGCTGCTAAAGTGAAGATATAACTTGGGCATATACACTTCCTATGTGCTTCTATCAATGCTTCCCCTAACATTTTTAAAGGGACAGTAGGAAGTACCATGTTTAGTGTTACAAGTAAGTTAGTTCACACCTTTGCAAGTTATGGCTTGTAGTAAGAGTGTAGCATCTCCCATAAGATACCTATTCTAGTCCATATACAATGTTTATCATATAGTTTGCAGCAATATTAATGTACCTACATTTAATGAGTCCACCTGTACCATCTGTCCCTTTTAAAGCTCCTGTTTGCCTCAGTGTGCAGGATCAGGTACCTTCTGTAAAGAAGTACACCAGCTACAGGTTCTGTTATTATGGCTATTTCTGCATGGAAAAGCACCAGCAGGTAACACAATAAGTGAACACATGGTAGGAAAATTGTCCAGTGCACAAAAGAGATCCTGGATGACATTAAACAAATGGCCCAAAGTAGCTTTAGAAATGGTTTCATGCATCTTGGGCTGTTAGCTGTTTTATGTTTCCTGTCTGGAATGAAGAGAGAGACGGGGCAAAAGAGTTGGGGCCTTGTTTATACTCATGTGTTTATTGTATCAGAGACATTTAAGGAGGAGGATATGGCAGGTTTTTCAAGGGGACAAGGTATGACTCAAATCCAGGTGCAGGTTATTTTTCCATGCGATGCATCACTTGCCTATTAGACATAGATTTACCAGCAGCCAAAACAGATCTTGGCAAAGTTGGCATTCTTCCTGCCATGAATGAATGGCATCTCAGCTTGTTATTGTGGTTTTACAAATCTAACAGATGTTGCTGATTTCTGCTTGATAACCTGCTGTTTAAGGGGAATTATTTAACTTCTACATACAGATAAGTGGGCTGCTAAACCAAATTCATCCCAGGTGTAAGTGCAACAGTGGTTTTGGTTCCTAACCTATAGATTCTTAGTTTAAGTTTTACTTATTAGAACTGGACAGATGTTGCTGTGTTCTGCCTGAAATAAGGTATTTTAAGGTGTGTTTGCTTCAAGGGGTTGAGCTTTTTGCTTTTTTGTCTTTCCCTCCCCTGCCCCCAGGCCTTCTGGTGCCTTCTATTCGCATCTGCTGGGGCACAAATGGCATGGTAAGCACATCAAAGCATATATCAGAACTTCACATTCTTTAAAACATAGACATTGCTCTGTGGCGATGCCAGGAGTCAAGGTCACAAATGGGATTTCAGCCTGCAAATGCTTCTGTGCTTTGTAAGGTAAAAGAAAGCTTATTGGAAGAACTTGGAGGAATTTATCTGGATCATAAATATGGTTTAGAAATCAGTGTCTTTGAGAGATTAAATTAATGTGGCCTCTTTTGAGAAGCACAAATCTTCTGCAGTGTTTTAAAGCTTAAGCTAATGAAGAACTGTCTGTACAACTTACTGACCTTTTTCTTTTGGGAGGGGGGAGAGGGGACACTAACAAACACTCCTTTAGATACTGGTAGTTAAATCGAAGGGAATGGTATTTCCAGGTAGCCTGCCAGCACTGGGTGCTGCATGCAGCACAGCAGATAAGATCTGCTACACAGTTTAAAGATATTTGAACACTCCCAACATTTTTGCATGCTTCCAAAGAGAGAAATACCACAGACCTGAGGTTACTGGTGTCTGTGTTGGGTTTGGTGGGAGGGAACAGATTCATCCAGTCACCCCATGGCACTGAATCACAATTTCCAGAAACGTTACCTCCTGAGTCAGTCAGTAATTTGGGGGTATCCACAAGTCCCTGCCTGTAGGTGGGTATATGAGTACCCACTCACATCTAGTGTAAATACCACTGGCAGGATTACTTTGATGTGAACTGCTGTGCAGTAATCCTTTAGGAGCCCAGTGTTGCCTCAGTGGGCCTTTGATTATGCTAAAAGCTGTCCCCCAGTTACTCTGTGGATGAAGACAGCTTGACTAGTGAAGCATTTTATAATCTGAATCATGGCAATGGTTTTACAGTGATTTCAAGTTCCATCTCTGACATTAGCCATCAAAATGGTATGCAATATAGCCCTACATGACGTTCCTGGCCTTTATCTCTTGGTTTGTTCTGATTACAATCACTGGTCTTTCCCATAAAGAGTTTTCTGAAGGTGTTTTTATTTCCCTGAAGAATCAAAGAATGGTTTGGGTTGGAAAGGACGTTAACATCATCCAGTTCCAAAGTCCCTGTCATGGACAGGGACACCTCACACTAGATCATTTCACCCAAGGCTCTGTCCAACCTGGCCTTGAACCCTTCCGGGGATGGAGCATTTACCGCCTCTTTGGCCAGCCTGTTCCAGTGCCTCAGCACCCTCACAGTAAAGAACTTCTTCCTTCTATCTAATCTGAACTTCCCCTGTACATGTTTGAACCCATCACCCCTTGTGCTATCACTACAGACCGTGATGAAAAGTAGATGAGGAAGAAATGAAAGTGGAAGGGATGTGCCTTTTAGTGCAGGTTTGTGAATGAAGATACACCACTCCTGCTGCTGCTGCCTGCTAAAATCAGTTTTATTGTCGCATGTGCTTTAAAACATACCCTATAGGTAAGGGAGACCTGACTGGTTTGTTGTTAAGGGTCATTTATTGTTGTTAAAGGTTATTTGTTGTTGTAGACTTCAGCTGATGTGGTGGCCTCTTATGCTTGGTGCTGTATTTGTCAAATGGGGAATGCTTCCTGGACTCAGAGTTTTACAAACACAGGAGACAGACAGTGTGTTGGAAAATATTATTAACTGTTACACAAATAAGCAGAAATCTTACAACTCAAAGCAAGTGGTGGGTAAGTGACACAGAGAAACTCTGCCAGAAGAAGGGACTATCTCATTTTAGAAATGAAAGGAAAAACAGTGAAGCAGAAATCCCCTTTTCCCTCTTCCTTCTTTCCCTTTTCCCTCTTCTGTCTTTCCCTTTTCCCCCTTCCTTCTTTCCCTTTTCCCCCTTCCTTCTTTCCCTTTTCCCCCTTCCTTCTTCGCCTTTTCCCCCTTTCCTTCTTCCTCTCTTTATTATTGTTGCTATTGGTTTTCTTATTCCCAAGCAGCCCACAATATGCTCCTGACACCTTTGTTCCATTTAGTGGTTTGGTGCACTGTGCTGTGAGCAGTAGTGTAGCATTTAAACACCTTATATTAGGTATAAGAACACACAGGACCAGTGATATCCTTTGGGATCTCTTCAGGAGTGTGATGAATGGTCTCAGATTCTACTCTGTGTGCCAAGCAACTATCCAGGATTTTAGGATTTGTCTCTAATCTCCAATTTTCCCCAACTTGTTCTTGCCCTCATTAATCCCCGTAGGTCAGTGGAGGGAAAAGTTACCTGTATGGTTGCTCTGAGCTCTGCATCGGTGTGTGCTTTGAGAACAGAAGTGTAAACTCTGATTTTATGTGGACTGGAAAAGTGTGTGTTCCCATAGGGATCCTGAGCTTCTCCCAGATGGGAGCTTCCCACCCAGTGGCACCTCTGGTGGCAATGCTTGCAGGTTTTGAAGAGAACACCTCCAGGTCCAGACTGCCAACAGACCCAGCCTGAGTTTCTCATTCTAATTCAAAGCATAACCCAATGGGCTTGGGTGGCACTGTGGAATGACCTGACCATGCAGTTGTGACAAGCAGTTTTCTTCTCCTGTGTCACTCGGCTACTTTCCTCATTACTTGCAAATTTATAATGGCTTCCAAATCTCTTTCCCTTTCCTACTGCTAAGTCAATTGAATTTAACTTAACTCTTCTTCATCCTGGCCAGCTTTTTCTCTGCACTCCTTGTGTTATATCTGTCCCCTTATCTAAAGACTGGGGTGCTGAGGCTGGCTTCAGATGCTCTGCTTACTTGGCAAATGCAGCTGTATAAACTAGAAGCCTTCCTCCCTTGTGACGTTCTTTGGGGTCTGTGATTCTCTTAGAGACAGCTGTTGTCCTCTTCTGTATCTTCAATCCAGTTGTTTCTTGCTCTGGGAGCTGCTTTTGTCTGACAGGGATTCTTTTGCATAAACTCAGTGTTCATGTTGCAAAATAGGCCTCCATTGGACACACTGTGCAGATGGCAAACAATAGCTGTCCCCTGCCAGGGAGGAAACCCATTTGTCACTGTTTCATCATCAGTCCCCATTGTGTTGCCTTCAGAAACAAACATTCATCAAGACAAATTGCAAAGTGCTGGTGTTTACCAGAGGTACTGCACAAACCCCATCTTCTTAAATGCAAGTCCTCCCTCTGTGGTTTCTAACATTGCTCTTTGTTTCTGTCATTAAGATATCTAGAAAGACTACTTGAGGTCAGCAGCCTGTTTGCAGGTGATGGTTAGTTTTCATGGCTGTGTGGGTTGTTGGCAGTAGGGGCAGAATCTGGGACCTTTTCCTGCCAGGCTCTTCAGCCTAGGTGAGAATAGGTAGCTTTTGTTTACTAACATGAAGTAGACTGTGAGCTTACATGTGCCATCCTCTATACATTGCCCACCACACCTGCCAAGTAGCTCATAGTGACAGGAGCACATCTTCATGGATCTTGTAATCTTCGTGGAAATGTGTGAAAAGGGGCAAAGAAGTGTTGATCAGGGTAATAGCAAAGCTGGGAATGGGCCCAAGTTCTTTTCTGCACAGCATCCTGTCCAATCCCTATAGCTTTCTTCAGAGACCAGGTTCTTACCTGCTGATATCTCCAGAAGAACACATGCTCTGAAGGCCAGGAGGAACTTCTGATGTCATGTAGACAACCTGCAAAGCACAGAGTATAGGACTGGATCCTGCAGAGAAGGAGAGCAGCAGTCAGGATCAGGTGGCTGTGTTATTAGACCCAGTAACTACTGCCAAGTGCCCCACAAGCTCAGAAGGGCTGCTGGGTCCTGCAGTGTCTGTCCTCCTAACCCCCAGGACTTTGCATTTCAGCTAGGGCTGAGCCTGGAGCGGGATTGTGTGCAGAAGTGTTCTGGCTGACGCTGGGTGAATGTGGCACAAGTCTTTAGACTGGCAGGCTGTGCTTGGTTTTGAGTTGAGGTGATTTCAGCCAGATCTTCACCATTTATGGGATAATGGTAAGAAGTTGCCTGCCATGGGGAGGTTCAAAAGGCCTAAGAACTGTTCAGAAAGAAATGTTCTTGAGATGATAATACCAGACATAGAAACAAGTTCAGGTATTAAAAAAATGATGTGAGGAATTTGAAGGCATTCATTTTGAGTGACCTGAAATCATGAGGATGCAGCTAGAAAAGAGAGGCTGTAGAGTTCATGCATAAAGTCAGGATGGGCTGGGGTGGCAGGGTTTATCCGTAGATGGAAGCAAGAGTCAGTCAAAGACTAAGGGTTATCTAGGAACACTGATGCAGGGACTCTGACTTGGAGGTGCTGAATTAAGGGGTTTCTGGACAGGGTGTTTAGTGAGGGAGTGTTCGTAACAGTAAGCAAGCGGATGCTGTTAATCAGAACAATATGGAGCAGGCGAGTACCCTTCATACTGCAGGGGATTCTTCTTCCTTTCTTCCCCCCCCCTCCTCT